>JAEQBH010003739.1:600000-896493 GCA_016808115.1 Tetrastigma voinierianum
TTTCCTGAACCGGATCTTCATTTAGCTTTAAAAACTAAACCCTAAAATTTCCCTTTTGAAAATGGCATTCACTGGCCATTTATGTTCTCAGACAGTTCAAACAAGTCTCCTTGATTCACAATACAATGGGTAATAAATGGTAACTAATGAACATCACAAGATCTAGTGTTGACCGGATCAGAGTATGTACACAAGTTCATAACACAATTACCAAAAGATTATTATCTAATCCTTGGCAAGCTGCACCATAAAACTTGTTGACCACTTCTATGAATGGATATGGATCAAAACACCTATTCAAATTTATGACTTATTACGAGTTATTATCTCTAGTCTGACAATAAACCATTAAACTTGAGTGTAGGTTTGTAGCGCTATAGTATTAATTAAAAGATATTTCATAAAGATTAAATCATTTTCTTTGTGGTTTTGATCCATTATCTTTGCCAAGTGCCGCGAGCAGTAGTAAATTGGATTTAAGTCAGATATATCGATCCACGAGATCCGAGGAATTTTCAATCAACTACGACTACTTAAGCTCCATCATATTTGGACGATAATAATATGATATTGGAATTTTTTCTTTGAAAGCAGAAAATAATGAAGTAAAAGAAAATGAATGAATAACGAATGAATTGAATATTGAAACATTAAAATAAAAATTTAGATTAGAGCAGTTATCTTTAAAGAAAACATTGAATAATCGGCTATTGTGAAGAATCAATTCCCTACGACATGCACATGGCACTGGCACTACGGAGGCTACAGTTTTCTAAAACTAGTCCGAATAAGATAGTGTAAAGTGGATCTCTCAGAACCCACCATTCATCATCTCACCTTCACTGTTTCTCTCGAATACAGTGGGTTAGACAACTACTTTTAAATATGGTAGCCTTGTTCTAGGTATTTTTCTTTCTCAATACTTCATACCCATAACATGGACTGCAAACCGGAGCTCCTTAAATATAGTCATTGCAGAGGTTTGCACTGTACTAGTTTCTCATCCTCAAAATTAGAACAACTTACTCTTTCCTTGATTAGATCCTTGCTAACACTGGATCGAATTCACTATTCGAATTGAGGTGAACTCTCTGCATGCTTAAATCGATATTTCGCTCGACTCGTTCCTCGGTTTCAAGTGAGAAGGGATGTATCGATTTAATTATCTGAGCACATTAGATCATCAATATCGGGTCGTACCTTCCAGTGTTCATTTACTCTCGAATGCCTTCTACGTGTCCTCGGAGAATCACGGAAATCGAGCATGAAGCAGTCTCGTTATGGGTCTGAGGCGGCGTTGGGTTGATTCAGAAATCGCAAAACCTGGCAAGTCGATTTAATATGCGAGTTCGGCAATAATGAATAAAATTATGCGGGAAAGATAATTTCCCGTGATAAGCGTCGATTGATGGAAGGTAGGTTTCTAAATCTTGATTATACCATACATTGGCTTCTTGATGAGAAAACCACGATGTCGGAAGCGGGTGTTAAATCAAAATTTGTATAAAAATCAAACAACCCAGACCAGTAATTTGAAGAAATATAAATACACGTGATTCTAAATCCTTCTGGCTAACGTTGAGATCCAAATTAGAAACGAAAATGCGAACAATAATCTAAAATAAAATCAAAGAAAAGAAATAAAGAAAATAAAAGAAAGAAAAATAAAAATACAGGGCAACCCGGTATAGATCTCTCTTTAGGTTGCCCCGACCAATTTTGCCTTTCTTCTTTGTAGCATATTATAGGGTTTTGAAGTTGGGCCCTAATTTCGATGCATTTCTTTTTGGACTTTAGTTATGATTAATTACTTGAGTGCCATTTGAACCTTTATATTAGATAGGTTTTATGAGTGCTTTTTTGCGCACTAATCCATGTCATTTATGCCAATTGGAAGTGTTAGTCTTCTTAGGTATCACTTATCTTGGATTTAGGGTTATTTTTTGGTTGTTTTGCGGGTTTTGGAAGTACTTTGGGAGTTCAATGTCGAGACATATGATGAATCGCTGAAGATTGAACTCGATTGTCGACCATGACAGGACCAATCAAAGAAGAATGAAAACGAGTGATGGAAATCGTACGATGGGACGAGGAAGCAATGCAGTGATGAATCAGCAAATCCCAGGAATTTCGCTAAGATTGCGAAAATTTCGCAATGATTAGTGCCCAAAAAGTGCTATTTTGAACCCTATATTAGATAGGTTTTGAGTGCTTTTCTTGTAATCATGTCATTTATACTTGATTGAGTGTTAGTCTTCTTAGTATCACTTATCTTAGTTTAGAGGTTATTTTAGTTGTTTTGCGGGTTTTGCGTGCTTTGGGAGTTCAATATCGAGACATATGATGAATCATGAAGATTAGACTTCGATTGTATTCATCAAACAGGACCAATCAAAAGAAGAATGAAGCCAGTAGTGAAAATCGCATTAGAGGGCGGAAGCAATGCGTGATGAATAAGCAAATCCGAATTTCGCTAAGTTGAAAATTTATTTGGGATTCTTGAAAATTTCACGACCTTAGCGAAAATTCGCGATCTTAAGCGAAATTACCAATTTTAAGCTAGACACCGAGGAATTTCGCTAAACATTTGTTCCTAGCGAAATTTTATTCGCTACTCACATAAATTTATTTAAGCTAGCGAAATTTGGCTAACTAATGAAATCACCCTTGCCTAAGCGAGAAATTTTGCATTTTCGCTATCTCTTGGTGATTTATTAATTAGCGAAATTTTATTTGCCTGCGAAATTTTGAGTATAAGCGAAATTCATTTCTTGTCATCTTTTGTAATTAATGCAAACTTCAATTTTGGTGTATTACTCTCTTGTCCTAAAATTAGCCAAGTGTTAGGCTTTGTGGTATTTTCATACATTGAGTAGCCTATATAAGCCTCCCATTTAGCAAACTGACGACAAATCAAAGGAAGCAATTTTTGGTAAGTTTTTATTCTGTCTCATAGTTTAGTTAGGGTTTGTTTTCTCTCTTCTCTCTCCTTTTCCCTTATTTTCTTAATTTGCAAACACCCTCTTGAGGATGACAACTCAAGAGATGCTTGGCTAAGCCTCTTTTCTTTGAAGAGAAAGGAAGAATTTAGGCAGTGGTGGGGCGTATGCGGGTTGTCTCTTTGTATTAAAAACTCACAGTGCAGTGTTTATGGCCCTATCTTCTCAAAATATGGTTGAATAGCATTGGATATTAATTTGGCCAATACTTACCATGCTTAAGGATCTGATTGCATCTTATTGCTAGATGCAGCTGGCATGGTTCATTAGATGGTCTTTACGAGCCTACGAGATGATATTTAATGTTGAGGTTTCCAAGGCGAAAGAGCTGATAGATGCATGTTATACGTATTGCTCAAATAGGAGTTGATTTTAGGGTGAGGTTTGCTAGTTAAACATAGATCCGGTTGTGGCTTGGACTATGGTTGCTTGTCATAGCGAGGATAAAACCAGGGACACTTGTTTGCCACTGATTCACCAGGTTAGTGACACAAATCTTAGTTAACTTTTTCACACTTCATTTTCGGTTTCGATTAATCGGTTTTCAAACTCATCCTGCTTTATTTTGAAACAAAAATCCAAAAAGTCGAATAGAAGCCTTACCTTTTTACACTTATGCAAATCATTCCTAGGATGAAAACCCGTCCAGTGTTCGACTACTGAAGCCAGCATCTTTGTAGTAGCTTGACTACGGCGGGTAGGAGGAACTTAGGTATATAAATATTGTTGATTCGACTCAGCCCTCTTTGTGGCCCATAGATCAAATGGCGGATTCTGCAGAGTTAAACTCTGAATAATAAGTTGGAAGTGTACTAGTGATCAACATCACAGAGTAGAGAGGTAATCTTTTTAACTCTTTGTAACCCGGGTTCGCCGATGGCTGAGTTTTCATCACTTCTACGTGCTTCAACATTTTTTTATACGAGTCAGTTTTATTTTAAGCTAACCCTAACCTTTTGCAAGTTGGTTTTGTGCTCTTTGTTGTGTCTCGGTTTATTATATGATTGTGTATGCGATCTTTGGGACGAGAGGAACTCGGGGAAGGCGCATAGAATCGAGTGCAACTGACCCGATCGAGTGAAGTCGGTGTACCTGCTTGATACCATGGATCCCTTTACGAAGAGCAATGAGTCGACCTGGAACCCAAATGAGTCAAGCGCCTCTGAGACCATGGGGACCCACATCCACCCTCCTGGAGTTGGTGCTACTCATATTAGGGTTTTTGAGGAGTATGCCTTTACCTTTAAGGAAGGAGTATGATGGACATGGATTTGCTCAAGTTGAAAGCATTTCCACTGACCTAAGGACAAGGCAATTTGGCTAAACTCCTTTAAAGGCTTAGAACCATTAGAAATTGGGGTGTAAAATTTAACGATGGAAATTCTGAAGAAGTTCTTACGGTCTTTCATCAAGATATGATTTGAAGGAAATGAATTTATACCTTTGCGGCTCATGATGGTGAGAGATTTTACAGTGTTAGAGATTCATGGAAACTATAAGTGCACTGCCCACCATGGGTTTGATACATGGATGTTGGTAGACCATTTCTATGACGATATGTCCCCACCTATGAAACAATTGCTAGAAACAGTAATGCGGGGTAACTTTTTAAGTAAACACCCGGATGAGGCTATGGACTTCTTAGTATGTAAATTGAAACCTCTAAAGCATGGGATGAACCTGGATCGAGGAGGCAGACTTGAGGCACTGAGTTACGGGGAGTCCATTCCTTACACTTTACGAGGACACAGCAGTAGAGAAAAAATTGACCATTTTAACTAGAGGAAGCTGGATGAGATGGAATAAAAAATCGGCATAAAATCGCTCCCGATCAAATGAGTTTATCAACATACCCGACCTTCTTGCTACAAGTACATCATTGAATGGTCACTATAGGGAATAATGCGAGACCATGTCAGTCGTGAATCGGGTAGATCACTAATGGTCTCCATTTGGCAACTCAGCATTCATAATTGGAAAAACTACTCCAAATGCGAGGGAAGCGAAACCCACATTATATATCCCTCCAGTGAGCAGTGATGAATTCGGATCCACTTCCAGCAACCTGCTTGATGCCTCACTTATCTTCTCTTGTTGGAGCAGGGCAATCCTGAATTTAGAAATGCCAAGGTGGTAGGCATATTTGTAGAAGAGCAGAAGGTGATGAATGTCAAACTGGTCAGAGAAAATTGAAGCCGATGAAAGTTCACTTTCAGCGAAATTGGAATGATATGCATTTTAAGAGATTTCAAAATTGTATGTCGCGATTCAGGAGTTGAGAGAAAAGGGCTCCCTTCCAGGCACAACAATATCGAGAGAGTGAGTGAATGAAGCAACGAGGGTGTGCGAGGACTTAATCTGGCCCAGTGAAGTTAAGGCCAGTTGTGACTTCTGAAGTAGTAGGAATTAAAGCCAGCGAGTGCTAAGCCAGTCAAGTCTGACTCCATTAGTGGTGAGCCACTTCGGGAAGAAACGATCAGTGGGCGAGGAAAGTAAAGATTAGAATACCCCCCTCGTTTGCGCAGTTCTCGAAGAAAGAAAAATTATGTTAACTAAACGAAATGTTAGATTGTGCGCCAGTGAAATTGATATTCCTTTCCTCGATATGATTAAACGGGTTCCTACCCTCGCCAAATTCTTAAAGGATTTATGCACGGTAAAAAGTGTAAAGTAAATAAAAAGGCCTTTAGCGAGCAAGTTAGTGCCATTATAAGAGCAGACTCAGGTGAAGTATAAGGACCCGAGGATGTCCTACGATCTTAGTGAATATTGGAGCATGTGGAGAAAGCCTTTATTAGACTTGGGAGCTAGTGTGAATCTGTTGCCATATTCTATGCAAGCAAGTGGGTTTAGGTGAAGCTGAGCCACTTCCATCACCACTTTAAGCTCATTGATAGGTGCATTAAAATACCAAAAGAACCATTGAGGCGTTCTTATACAAGTGGAATGATTTTACTATCGTTAGATTTTGTCGTACTTGTCTGAGAACCCGATTGCAATAGGACTAATCATGTGCCCATCATATTAGAGGCCAGTTTTTGGCTACTTCAAATGCAGTCATCAATTAACAGAGATGAGTCATCTGACTCATTTGGAAATATGACCTTAGAACTTCGATATTTTCATTTGGGTAAAGGCGCCATGCACTCGGAGGAGGATGACTTTGAAGAGTGCAATATTTTTAGATACCGTGCGGAAGAAACGGGCTAACCCGGCCGACAAGTGCGAGATATTAGCGAGGTTATCGTTGCTTTGTAGAGAAACATGAATTCGAGGCAAACTAGTATAGGGGTGTGGAGAAAGAAGAATAGAAATTTTGCCTCACATTGGTAGTAATGAACCCAGGTATCAGCGACTAGAACTCAAACCCCTCTGAGAATTTGATTTAAAGTATGCATTTTTGGAGACGAATGAGTAGTGCCCGATTGTGATTTCTTATTTGCTAACCAGCACGCAGAGCATAATCTCCTACACGCTACTCAAGAACAAGCGACATTGGGATGGAAAATTTACGATCACGAAAGGCATAAACCGAGATCCATTGCACTCATCCATCTATGGCACAAGAAGGAGTCAAAGGCTGTAGCGACCCAACGGAGGGTTGATCTATCTGAGGAAATAGTTCGTGTGGAGGTCTTGGAAATTGCTCAATTTGGTATCATTTTATCCACGTTTCGATAGCACATGGGTTATTGACTCCGAATTGGTGCCTAAGAAATCGGGGGGTAACAAGCGTGAAAAACGAGGAAGGTGAAGAGGGTATCTGCGGAGCTTACAACCGGTTGGAGTGTATAGATTATAGAGAAGGCTTCCCGATGAGGTGACAGAAAGGGCCACTTTCCATTTATCGTTCGTCGATCGGCTCCTTGAAGAGTTTCGGGACGCATATATTGCTTTTGGATGGGTGTCGGGGTACTTCGGATAGAAATTGCCCCCCCGGAAGATCGGGGAAAGACCACTTTCCTTGTCCATTTGGCACGTATGCTTATAGGAGGATACCTTTTAGGCTTTATAACGCCCCGAAGCCACTTTTTCGTGATGTATGCTTTCGATATGTTCGGTGACATGGTAGGCGTATAATGGAGGTATACATGGATGATATCACGATTATATGGGCGATTTTGAAGAATCTTAACCAATTTGGAAGCCATTTTGCGGAGGTGCATAGAAGAATTTGGTGCTTAAGCTGGGAGAAATGCGTTTTATAGTAAACGAGAATTGTATTAGGGCACATTATTTCTAGCGAGGGAATTGAAGTTGATAAAGCCAAGATCGACATTATTTCCAAATTGCACGCCCCGACAAATGTGAAAACAGTTAGACAATTCCTTGGTCATACGAGGCTTCTCTGAAGCGGTTCATTAAAGACTTTTCAAAAGATTGCTAAACCCCTGTCTGAGGCTTCTTGAGAAGGATGCAGGTCGTTTGGGAGGAAGATTTCGGAAGAGTTTTGAAGAACTGAAATTTTATTTGACTACTGCTCCAATAGTTCGAGCACCTAATTTGGCGATTCAGGTTTGAGGTGATGTGTGATCACGAGTGATCTTGCTATAGGAGCGGTACTTGGCGAAGATGGAAACCTCATGTGGTATGTGTACGAAGCAAAACCACAGGAATGAAGCCACAGGAGAATTATACCACTAGAGAGAAAGAATTCTTTGGCAGTGGTATATGCCTTAGATAAATTTCGAGCATACTTGGTTGGGTAGATATAGTCATTTTACGAATCATTCTTGCTTTGAAATATCTCCCCAACAAACAAAATGCAAAAGCGAAGACTACATCCGGGTTAGGTTACATTGCTTGAGAGTTCAATTTGCAAATTAAAGATAAGAAAGGGTGGAAAATGTGGTGGCGAGATCATCGTGAGGTTAACTATAGCCCCGCGACACTCACAGTCCACCTATTAATGATGAATTTCCTGAAGAATCCCTAATGCAGCTGGAGAAAGCTCCCTAGTATGCTCACATTGCCAATTTTCTCCTACAGAAATCAGCCCGAGTGGAAGAAAGGACGGGACGGGAAATATTTCTTTACTTAAAATCCATTCCTATTATTGGAAGAGCCTTTCCTATTCAAATCTTTGTCTGAGATCAAATCATCGGGAAATGTACACGAGGAGAGGCGACAAGGAATTTTAAACCATTGCCGTAGAGAGTGCTTGTGGTGAGTGTTTGCTTCCCGAAAGGCAATGATGAAAGTGCTGCGATCGAGTTTCTAATGGCCTTCATTGTTCGAGCATACCAAATGTGCGTGTATGTGACGGTCACCAAAGACTGGGGTATCTCGCCGTCATATGATGCCATTGAACCCCGATTTTGGTGGTGTTGTTCAATGTATAGGGTATCGATTTATGGGACCTTCCCCACCTCATATGGTCATACGTACATTTTGGTGGGAGTGGACTATGTCTCCCGAATGGGTTGACGGTCCACAAGACTGATGACCATAGGGTGGTACTCAAATTCTTGAAAGCTTGATATCTTTTCCAAGTTTGAAGTCACAGAAAGCCATTATTAAGCGATGGGGTTCTCATTTATGTAACAAACCCATTTGAAAACCTCATGGCTAAATGGTGTGAAACACAAAGTGGCTACCCCTTACCATCCTCAAACAGTGGCGAGTGGAACTCTTGACGGGGAAATTAAGACCCATCTTGATGAAGGTGGTTAATACCAGCGGGAAGGCGGTCGTCAAACTTCTTGATTCGTTATGGGCACATCGGCTTGACTTTCAAGACAATCACACAGGAATGTCCCTTATCGGTTGGTCTATGGTAGGGCATGTCGCAACCAGTGGAATTGAGTACAAAGCATGGTGGGCGTCGAAGCTAAACATGGACCTAAGTGGGTATTTGGAGAGAAGAGATTCTTGATCTTAATGAATTGGAAGAAATGCAGATAATGCCTACTTAGTCTGAGATTTCTGAAAGAAAGATCGAAAAATGGCATGACCAAATGATAAGCAGGAAGGATTTCGGAGGAGACGAGTCCTCTTATATGACTCTCTAAACTCCATTTTCAAATCTCAATGGATCTCGTCCATTCATTGTCCAACAAGCATACCTAAACGGGTTCGCTTGACTCTTACGCGTGGATCCAAGCGATGACATGGTATTCAAAGTCAATGGACGCAGGGTAAAACCATATAAAAAGAGTCATCAAGGAAGCAGCCCCTCCTCGATGGACCCTCCTCGAATCCCATCGCTTGTAAAATTTCGTGGTGGCTACCGCTGGTTCCGTGTCACTATTCTCATTTTTTTTAGTTATTTAAACCGTCGCATGTTTAAAATTATGGATATCGCCAGAGCTAATGATTGATTGCGGGCAAGTATCAAAGAGCGCCGCAGTAAGTATGCCCATCTTTATCCGTGAAGTACTTTTGTATTTCCATATCGGGTACGGTTTTTCTTTCAATCGAACAATTGAATTGCTTCAAATTGGACAATTGAATTGCTTTTTACGGGAAATCAAGCCCGTCTACGCCTATGTTAGAATTCCACATGCTTGAAACAGCTGTCAATTGCGCCTTGATGCTCAACTTGAAAATTTCTCCCCTACGCTAATTCACACATCGCACTCCGTATTGTTCCAATAAGTCGCGGAATTTGCTTCCTTCCTTTCGCAGATAGCCTACTTTAAGCATGTTGGCAGCCTAGGATAGGTTTGTGTTACCCATACTTGAAGACCAATGTTGTCTTCCAAAAAGAAAAAAAAAACAAAAAGAAAAAGAAAAAAAAAGAGAAAAAGAAAAATAAAGTCGTGAAGCCTTGCCTTGAAACCCGAGCACGGTCCGTGGGGTATATGGCGAAAGCCTTTGAAGCCCGATGCCCTAAGCCTTAATTGGTTGGGAGTCATCGATTTAGTGTTCATTACATGGGTGGATAGGTAGAGTTTAACGATTTGTAGGTGCTTGATTTTCGAAGTCATTCGGAGTCCGAGGTGAAGCCTCGTATTTCCGCGCCAAGGATTCGTCGATGCCTAAACCTTAATCGTCGAGTCATATCGATGACCGCTACACGACTTTGGTGAAATCTTGATTTTTAAGCATTGCACCCTACAATGTAGTTGAATAATGAAAGAAAAGCGTAACTAGCCCTATCTAGGTTGTTCAACAACTTAAGGCCATGTCAGTGCTAGGTCAGGGAGGGACAATTTTGCAAATTTATCGCATAATCTTATATAATGAACCATTAGACTTGTGGAAATTCAAGTTGAGAATCATGAACCAATATTGACCTAAAGTTATTCTTGTATGGTTTTGGTTCTTTCATACCTAAGCCAAGCTCAGTCAATTTTTCAGCTTTAAAGGTAAATGTTTTTATGTACATAAACCTCTTTTAATCATAAACTTTAAAATCACCGTGATACATATCCTTTTTAGTTTTTGCATTGCTAAGGGACTACAACGTTTCGTTAGTGTGATTAGTGCCCAAAAGTTATTTCAACCCTACGAGGCTAGATAGGTTTTGAGGCTACGCACTCAATCACGTCATTTTATGCCAATTAAAGTGTTCAAGTCTTCTTAGTATCATTCTATGCCGCTAGAGGTTATTTTTGGTTGTTTTGTAGTTTCGCATTTCTTTGGGAGTCAATATCGAGATACATGATGAATCAAGTGAAGATTGAACTCAACCGGTCACCCCATCAAACACATACCAAAAATCAAAGAAAGAATGAAGGAAAAGATGGAATTCCCATGCAAGAGGATGTGAAGCAATGCAAACATGAATCGCCAGGTCTCAGAATTTCGCCAAGATTGGCAAAATTTTCTACTGATCGCTGTACCTCGTTTAGCCTTAGCAAAATTTCGCAATCTTAGCGAATGGTCACTTCTTCGCTAGACACCAAGAATTCCGGCTAGTAATCGCCTAAATAAATTTTGCATTTTCGCTATCACATACCGCCAGCCAGCTAAAATTTCGTCAGCTAGCGAAATCAAACACCGTCTAGCGAATTCTTGCATTTTCGCTTATTCAGATTTTCGCTTAGTTAGCGAATTTTCGCTAGCTACGTAAATTTTCGCATAGGCTTAAATTTTCACATTTAGCTAAATTTCTTCACGCTTAGCTTAAATTCGAGTCTTAGCGAAATTCACCATTTTGTCATGCTTTTGTAATTAATGCAACTAATTTCACTTTGTGTATTATCATTCCTAAAATTAGCCAAATTGTTAGGCTTTGTGGGTATTTTCATACATCGGTGGCCTATATAAGCCTCTCCCATTTTGTAAACTAAGCAACAAATCAAGGAAGCAATTTTGGTAAGTTTTTATTGCCTCGTAGTTTAGTTAAGGTTTTGTTTTTTCTCTCTTCTCTCTCCTCTTTTCCCTTTATTTTTCGCTGCCAAACACCCCTCTGAGGATGACAACCCAAGAGAGATGCTTGGCCAAACCTCTTTTCTTTGAAGAGAAAGGAAGCTTGAAGCTATGGTGGGGCATATGCGGTGTTGTATTCTTGTATTAAAAGCTACGGTGTACCGTGGTGGTTTATGGTCTCTATCTTCTCAAAATATGGGTTTTGAATAGCACTACTGTTATTAATGGCATCATTTACCATGCTTATGATTACAAAGGCATACTTATTGCTGTGGGGATGCACCTGTGGTTCATTGGGGATGGTCTTTACGAGCCTGAGACATATTTGAATGTTGTGGGTTTCAACCTAGGCAACAGATGCACAGTTATCCCCATGTTAACCCAACAGGTTTATTTGTGTGGTGAGGTTTGCTAGCTAAACATATATCCTGGCCAGGGTTGACTCATAGGTTGCTTCTTACTGTCATAACGCGGTGACAAAACTCCAGGACACTTGTTCGCCTCTGCACTGAGTTAGCACCTAAATCTTCAAAGCATCTCTTTCACACTTACGTTTTTACGCTTAATCGCCAAACTCATCACACTGCTGAAACAAAAAGCCTTACCTTTACACTTATGCAAATCATTCCTAGGATGAAAAACCCATCCCCGTGTTCACCCCTAGACTCACTATATCGCAGCGAGCTTGACTACCAGTGAGGGAGGAACTTAGGCATATAAATATTGTTGGATTCCAAATTTCGTTCCTCATCGCGGGCACTAATCGCCATCGCCCAAAGATAGCCGATACTATCGCGACATCAAGCCCTTGTCGCGACTTTTGCCAGCGTTCCCTTCGCCCCGCGGGCGTATTCTCCCCGCTTCGTCAAGGACATGCTCTTAAGTGAAGGTGTCGCTGACAAATTTGATCTTGTCACAATTCTTTCTCTTTGTATTTGATGTCACGGCCGCCACCGACGTCACACTTTGTAATTTTGTTGTCGCGACCTTCGATCTCTGTCACACCTTTCCGTCTTTAACCCGATGTCGCACAACCGTATGCGTTATCGCCACCTGTTCCTTGTTTCGCTGGTCACACGCCATATGATGTCGCTACCTCAAGTCTTTGCAATCGAGCCGTCACAGTGACAACCGTGTCCCTCGCGACCTTCTTTTCTCACTCAATGTTTTCGCGACGCAATGACAGATGTCGCGACTCCCTTCTCAGAAGGACGCCGCGATACCGATTCGCTTTAATTTCTTCTAAGCATAACCGATGTCGGCGACTTCAGCTTCCTTTGCGTAAATCGGCCGTCGCTGCGACGCTTTGACTGCGGTCGATGCAGCCGCATCGCCCCGCATGTCGCCATTACAAAAATGTTCGGCCACCATTTTTACCACACACTCGCCGCGTCGCAAGCACCTCATCGCCCACTATACTAAGTTACATGCTGTCGCGACCTCTGAATGATGTCGCGACATCATGTCTTCTTCTTCATCAATTCCTGGTTGTTTGACTTGTTTCTCACTCAAATTTCACTTTGTCTTCAATACGTCAAAGATTCGCGACTAGTGCTTTGTAATTGCAACCCGACATGTATTTTGACACAAAAGCTTCACAACATCAAATTCTCAATCCTTTTGCGCTTCTCTTGGTCGCAGAACTTCCTTCCACCCAATTATATCGCATCGCCGGTCACATTCTGTCCCTTTACCCAATTTCTCGCTTTGAATTCCCTCTGGCCGCACGCCACTCTGGTGAAGCTTATTCCGCATTCCCAAGATATAACCAATTTCTTTTATTTAAAAATCAATCAGAAAAATGGACTTAAAATAGATGACTTTTAAGCTCATCATCTAGTAATAAGCATCAAATGAGCACTAAAAGATTACCATGTACTGATCATTCAACATGAATCAAAGGGATCTAGACCAAATGTTAAAGGGAGAACACATGCACAGCCTACAAAGTGGAATACCCGCTGAAAACGTATCTCCGCAGCCTAGATCCTCGCACCCAAAGAGGCTCTCCTACCGGCGGAGGGAGGTTTCAGCCCAACCATCCTCCGAGTTATCACTGAGGGGTGTTTGCCGTCTTAAAATGGAAAAGAAAGGGAAAGAAAATGAAGCAGAAGAAGCTGGCGGGAGCCAAAGCCTCCCAAAATTTATCGCCGGGCGATTGATCTTACAGGAACTTGACCGATCTTATATAGTGCTCAAAGCAAGGGAAATTACAAAAACAAACCAAAACAAAAGCTATTACAAGGGTAGAAATGAAATTAACCAAAACGGGTCAAGCGATATTAATAAAGCAAAGAAGCTGCCAGAGAATTCGCTAAGAACAAAATTTTTACTATGATAGCTAAAAAATTCGCTATATAAATAAAATCTGAAGCAGGTAGAAATTTTCATCAAGACTGCTCATCACTATTCCATTTCTCCCACTCGCTACTATTCCATTTCTTTCGCTGATATTCTTCATTCCCTTGGCCATTAAATTGGTAGAAAACCATATGAATTGATGGAACTCAACCAATCATTTGGATTGATTGGATTGACACGACGATTTGGGCTCTCCAATTCCCGCAGAAAACTACAAAAATAGCCCGAAATGATCAAGTACAACAAATCCGATCATGTCAATCGGGTTAATTATAATACTAGTACACAAAAATATCAAACTCCATATAAAAAAAATGTGTGGTTCAAAATAGCACTTTTTGGGCACTAATCACACCCCTCAACCTACACATTGCTAGTCCCTTAGCAATGAAAGAAGAAAATAGTAAATAAAATAAAAAAACATATAAAACTATAACAAAATTATGTTACAAAGTTGCAATTCAAAAAGGTTTTGAAGAAGTAATGCCTAACCCTAAGTAAGAATCATCAAAGCCTTGTCCAATAACTATCTTGAGAGAATGAATGCCATACAAAATTGAATATCAAAAGAGCCTCCATCTCGGTGAATCAACCAGAGACTTCCACCAAAACCTAAGTGTTTGTTTGATTAGTTCTCAACAATAAACTTCTAAACTGCACTCTCCTCCCAACCTAGCTACTGCCACAACCTAGCATGCTAACCAACCTAAATAGATCAAGACCCACTCTTATTCCACAACTCTTTTTGTGTTGTAGGGGTGCAATGCTGAGGAATCGACCTCACCAAAGTCCATGTAACGAGGGTCTACCGATGACTCCTAACCAATGAAGGCTTAGGGCACCAAGTCATAAGGATCTTTCAACCACTAACTCTTCAGGTTTCACCCCGGACTCCGAATGATTTCCTCGAGACTCAAAGACCTACAACTCGCTAAACTTTCACCCATCCACCCGCAATAACACTAAGTTATGGCTCCAACCGCCGCTAGTGGCACCGGGCTTCAAAGGCTTTCGCTTTATATACCCTTGGACTTCGCCGAGTTTCCTCAAGGCAAAGCGTTGCAATTTTCTTCTTTTTCTTTTTATTTTTATTTTCTTTTTCTTTTTCTTTTTCCCTTCTTTTTATTTTGGAAGACACATTGGCCTTCTTTCCATAGGGGTCCTTAACCAATTAAAGGTAGTCAACGACACTAGGATAGGTTGTGCAAAGTAAAGGAGGTTGCGCAGTTTTTCAGCCTATCATTGAAACCTAATGTACTCAGTGTGTGGTTAGTTAAAGGTTGAAGAAAAAGGTTAAATACAACAAGAATTCAACTAATCACTCACTCAACTAGGCATGAAACCAATCTAACATCAATAGAATTGGACAAAGTTTCAATTTTTCAAACCACAAGTTGGTTAAGTAATACAAAAAAACGGCGCTTTGAAAATAGTTATAGTACAACATCTTTCACAAAAGGAAACCAAGAAGCCACTAAACATCAAAATAAGTGAAGATTCAATATGACTACAACTCAACCAAGAGGGAATTATTTTTCCTAAAACTTTTCAAGATTAATAATAATAAATCTTTAATTTAAATGCAATAAATAATAAATTAAAGAGATAAGGATGGTAAAGCAAACCCGACTTATAGTAATCTGGAAACCTTAGCTCAAGTCCCACTTCTCTCAACCTTCAACCATGAGGTTCCACTGTTGTCAAGCTCCAACCCGAGCTTTCACAATTGATCATGGCTCCAATACACCTCTTCGGGTTTATACACTGAAGTTCCAAGCTCCAATCCGAGCTTGATTACACTTGGATTTTGGCTCCAATGGGCTCCTAGCACTCTTCCGGGTTATACACAATTGAAGCTTTCTCACTTATGCACAACGAGACACTCTCAAGCTAAGATCTTTCAAATACAACTCAAGTCTCTCGATGAACACAATGGTGCACTCTAAAATATGCAAATGTAAATGTGAATGCACTCACAAACTTAGTTTGAGAACTAATACAAGAGAAAAAGATATTGAGAGCAGCCCATGGTTTTTTCAAATGATCCCCCTACACTCTATTTATAGAGCGATTTTTGGGAACTGTTCACTAAATGCCACTGCTCATGGCACCATTCACTAGCGCTTTATCGTTGCTCACCTCAATTACAGAATTCTGCTCATGACACTATTCACAAACCGTTGTGAAGTTACTGTTCACATATATGGTATTGTTCATACATACGGAACTGTTCACATATACGGTACTATTCATGCGACCATTTTTTTTCTTTGAATGTTCATTTTTAGATTTATTTAATCTAAAGTTTTATGCCTAAACTCATGTTTTCAAAAGATATGTAATTTTGGATTTGAAAACCGAGTTTGTAAGTAATGCATGATTAATGATGATATCCTAAAGTGCACCAATGCATTCACCTTACATAGATTCCAAAGCTATCAAATCTTCAATTTCATACTGAGCTTGGAATCTTGGTTACTTGTCATCTTGGTTCTTTGATTTGAGTGAACTTCATTTCAAGTGCTTGATCAACTTTGTCATTGTCATCTTTAGATTGTAGTATCTTCATTTGATGTTTAATCACTCTTTAACCTGTCACTCAACTCACCCTAATCCATTAGTAACTAATAACCTTGGTTTGTTATCATCAAATCTAAACCGTATGATTCAAGCAACACCCCCCCTTTGGAGGACGATAACCTTAGTTACCTAGAGGAGTAAATCTCCCTCAAACTCACAGTCTAAAATAATTGTATAATATAATTAACTCTATCTAAACACATGCAATTTACATTCAACACATAAGACAAGCATCAAGGAATGATATAAACGCAGATTCTCTTTAAGCACTTCAGATGCATATCTTCCCTTTGATACATATCATTTCACTACACTTTAGCACTTGATGCACATCACTCTTATGCATATCTTTCTTACTCCTTTGATACATATCATTTCTCATTTAACTCCTAGATACATATTTTTCTTCCCCTATCAAGTAACATCAAAAGGGAGCAAGAGACTTTAGACATAAAGGTATTTCCCTTTTGAAATTACAATTAAGCAGTGGGTTAAGAGTTTAAGGCACAATATTTTTCAAGCAATATTGACACTGAGCCATTAAACAATTTTTCACAAAGAGATGACTCCTAATTTTCTATTGACAAATTGATTCTCATTTAGGCTTTAGAAAATATCCGCAAGTTGATCCCTGCCTCTAACAAAATCAAGTGTACATCTCTTTGCATGATCCTATGAAATGATGTTCCACCTCTATATGCTTGGCCCTAGAAAAGCCAGACGGGTTCTTTGATATGCTAATGGCACTCAGGTCACATTTAATGGGAACATGAGAATATGTCAATCCAAAATCACTAAGTGTTTGTTTCATCCAAAGTAATTGTGCACATCCTAACCCTGCGACAATGTATTCGGCTTCTGCCGTTGACAAGGCAACCGAATTTTGTTTCTTGCTATGCAAAGACACAAGTAAGTGACCTAGAAAATGACACGTTCCACTAGTGCTTTTTCTATCAATTTTGCAACCACCGAAATCCGCATCCGAATAGCATATCAATTCAAAATTATCACATTTTGGATACTAAAGCACTAACATCAATAGTTCCTTTCAAATACCTAAATATTTTTTTAACCGCATTCAAATGAGATTCTTTAGGACATGCTTGAAATCTAGACATAAGCATACACTATACATGATATCGGGTCTACTAGCCATTAAGTACAACAAAGAACCAATCATGCCTCTATATTTAGTTTGGTCAATGGGCTTACCTTTTTCATCCATGTCTAGCTTGATGGATGAGCCCATAGGTGTGCTCTTGGCCTTTACTTCTTCCAAATTGAACTTCGAGAGATCTCTTATGTACTTGCTGATTTATGAATGTTCCCTCCTTAAGTTGTTTGATTTGAAGACCAAGAAAGAAGTTGAGCTCTCCCATCATGCTCATCTCAAATTCACTATGCATAGACTTAGCAAATTCTTCACAAAGTGAAACATTAGTAGCACCAAATATTATATCATCAACATAGATTTGAACAATAAGAATGTCATTTTCTCTTAGCTTAATGAACAGAGTTGTATCAATTTTGCCCATTTTGAAAGCACTAGATATAAGAAATTTGCTTAGCCTTTCATACCAAGCTCTAGGCGCTTGTTTCAAGCCATAAAGTGCCTTTTTGAGTTTAAAAACATGATTAGGGAAATTAAAACTTCCAAACCCGGGAGGTTGTTCAACATATACTTCCTCATTTATGAAACCATTTAAAAAAGCACTTTTCACATCCATTTGATATAGAATGAAATTTTTGTGACAAGCAAAAGCAAGTAACATTCTTATAGCTTCTAATCTAGCTACGGAGCAAAGGTCTCTTCATAGTCAATTTCTTGTCAATTATACCTCAAATACTAATCTGCTTTATTCTAATGATTATGCCATTTTCATCCATTTTGTTTCTATACACCCATTTTGTGCCAATAACACTTTGATCATTTGGCCAGGTACTAACTCCCAAACTCATTTATTTCCAAATTGATTGAGTTCTTGCATGAAATTACCCAATTCTCATCTATTATAGCATCATTTAACTTCTTGGGTTCAATTTGAGAGATAAAAGCAAGATTATTGCAAATATTTATAAGAGAGGACTAGTCCTTACCCCCAATTGGAAGGATTACCTATAATTTGATCTTGTGGATGATTTAGACAAATTTCCATTCTTTTCGAAGTTCTGACTAGATTCTCCTCGCTTCAAGTCGAGGAGGTGGAGGATGGGCAAAGGCAGATTTCTTCGAATCAATTCCTCTTCTCATGATGAACTTATATCAATTTTGCAATCTTCCCATGGAGAAGTCCAAACCTACATCATCATTAACACTTTCTCTTCTTTCAAGAGACTCGTTAGATTGATCAAATACTACATGGACGGACTCCTCTATGACCATTGTATTTTTGCTGAAAACTCTATAGGCTTTACTAGATGAAGAATAGCCAAGAAATATTCCAACATTAGATTTTGCATCAAATTTTCCAAGGTTGTCCTTAATATTTAAAATAAAGCCATCTGAGGTTGTCTTTTCTTATCTGCATCCGAGGATTCTCCAGCTCTAAGCCATCTTATTTACAAGGATTTCATCGACTTTCCAAAAACTTTGAAATAGCTAATGTTAGGTTTCTTGTTTTTCCAAAGTTCATATGGGGTTTTGTCCAAAGAGGACCTAATCAAAACTCTATTCAATATATAGCATGAAGTATTGAATCGCCTTACCAAAAAATAATTGGGCAAATTGTTTTCATGAAGAATTGCCTTAAGCATTCAGAAGGTTCTATTTTTCCTTTCAACAACCCCATTTTGTTGGGGAGTTCTAGGAGCTGAAAATGTGTGTTCAATTCCTTGCTCATCACAAAAAACTATCAAATCTAACATTTTCAAATCTTCCATGACCACTTCTTATGCAAGAGATAGTAAAACCTTTTTCATTTTGAATTTTCTACATAGCTTTGAAAACTCATGGAAGACATCATTTTTATGAGCTAAAACAAGACCCATGTATATCTAGAGAAGTCATCCACAATCACAAATGCATATGATTTACCTCCTAGGCTAGGCAGCCCTTGAGTAGTCCAAATAAATCCATATAGCAAGCCTAAGAGGTCTTCATGTAGAAATAAAATTTTTGCTTTTAAAAGATGTTTTATATGCTTTCCAATTTGCAGGTGTTTCACAAACTCTTATCTTTTCAAAAGAGATTTTGGGAAGGCTCCTAACAAGTTCATTTTTATGGAGTTGTAATGAGATTCATGTTCATGTCCCATCTCCTACGCCACAACCAACTCCTCATCATGCATGCTAGAAAACATCTATTATGGCCTTCATATTTTGAAATATCAATAGTATAAACATTTTAATTTTTCTATGGCCTATGAAGATGATTTATTATTTTGAGAATCCTTGATGATGGCTAAATGAAGATTCAAAAATCACTTTAAAACCTTTGTCACAAAGTTGACTAATGCTTTAAAAGATTATGTTTCAAACCATCACCAGCAAAACATTTTCTAATAAGAGATGAAGAGTTGTTACCTATAGAACCATGTCCAATGATTCTAACTTTCCCATTATCTCCAAAAGTCACGTATCCTCCTTTTCTCCTTGTAAGGAAGGGAAACTTCGACTCTTCTTCTCGGCCGCGCGTCTCAGCAACCACTCCGTCCAAGAACCATTTCTCCTTCTTTCGATCCCTAAAAAAAAAAAAAATCAAGAAGATTTAGGTGTACCCAAACATTTTCTTTGGGTCCTGGGTGGTTAGCAGACCTGATTTTTCAACCAAGTCTTCTTTAATTCTGTGTCGATGCCTTTGGGATCCATGTCTAAGAGGACAAGTACTACTACCGTAATCCTCCCACCACAAAATTGCATATGGTTGATGAACTTTATCAGGATTCTTTGACAAAGTAGTTTTTGAAATATTTTTCATTCTTTGAAGTTTTGTATCCTAGCTTTCCTTTTATCAAAAACACATTTTTTGCTAGCTAGAATCATTTCAAAAGCCATTCACAAGAGAATTTTGAGAGCGAGGATAATAACCATTCATTCTTTTGAGTAGTTCCTCATTTACCTTTCAAGAGAAATTTTGAAGCTTCAACTTTTTGAAAATTTTCTTTGATTTCACTCAAGTTCTTTTGAAGCCTAAAGTTTTAAATGAGGTGTTGTTTTCACCAAACTTACAAAAGAGCTATAAGTAATTCATCATATTCAAACTAACTTCATCATCATCGTAATCGAATCGAACTTACCTTACCTTTGATCTTCGAAAGCCATGAAGCACATGTTGGCAAATTCATTCTCAAGCCATCATCGGGATGAGTCTTCACTTTGACTCCATGTCGCCATCATAGCCCTTCTCTTTCTTTCTTGGTTTCTCAGAGTGACAATCATATTTGATATGACTCGTTTCTCGTGATTTGTATCGCTACTTCTTTAGCTCCCCATTTTCTTTTTCTTCTTTTGAAGGACCTTTCTTTCTTGTAGTTGCTTCTTTTATTATAAGTTTTTCACCAAAATTATTTTTCATCATTAATTTTGCATTCTCGTGGGATTTAGGGTGATATCATCTTCCATGTTGGCCGAGCCATTTCCTTAAATCGACTTTTTCTTCTTGAGCTGGAGCGCAATGCTTTTCTTTTGCTTTCCTCTTTGCATTTCTTTCTTGTCTTGCAATTCTATTTCCTTATAAGTCATCAAAGAACCTATAAGTTCCTCAAGAGGTAGCTCTTTCAGATTCTTTGCTTCCTCAATAACTTCCGTTTTGGAATTCCATTTGGGAGGTGGGCATCTTAGAATTTTAGATACCTTGTCTTCTTCACTTACCCTCTTTTCCAAGCCTTCAAGACCATTTTACAAATATCCGTGTCCTAAAACATCTCAACAATAGATTCATTAGGTTTCATTTTGAACATTTCTACAATCATTTTCAAGAATTCTAACTTTAGAATATTTGACCTGGGTGGTTCCTTCCAAGGAGTACTCTAGTATTCTCCAAATCTCCTTAGCCGTTTTACATTGACTAATTCTATTATACTCATTTCTATCCATAGCACATACAAGAATATAAATGGCTCTAGAATTTAATTGAAATTTTCTACTTTCTTCTTCGTTATATTCATCAAGGGTTTTTCTTATTTTTCCTCCATCAACATCTGGTAGGAAGCCGTGTAACCAACAAGATTGTTTCATACTTTCAAATCAAGAGATTCTAAATACCAAGTCATTTTTTGTTTTTCCAAAATTGGATAATCGGATCTTGCAAAGAAGGGTGGTTTTTATTGATGGGAAAACTTTTGGCATGAAAAGGCTTGTGCTAGTTTTCTGTGCTAGTCATTTTCCAATTAGACGATTAAATCTTAAAACAAAATAAGAGGCTCAGCTCGATACCAATTGAAGATTCAATATGACTCCAACCCAACCAAGAGAGGGGGGTTGAATTGTTTTCTCAAAACTTTTTGTAATAATAACAATAAATCTTTTAATTTAAAATGCAACAACAATAAATTAAAGAGATAAGGATAGAAAAAGAAAAACCCGAATTTATGGTTCGGCACAACCTTGCCTACGTCCACTTCTCCTTAACCTTCAACCGGTGAGGGTTCCACTAGTTTCAAGCTCTAACCCGAGCTTCTTTTTTTACACTTGGATTATGGCTCCAATGGGCACCTTCAAGCTTATGCACACTTGAAGTTCTAAGCTCCAATCCCGAGCTTGATTATTAATTTCCTGATTTTGCTCCAGAATGGGCTCCAATTTCTTCCTGCTTATACATACTTGAAGCTTTCACTTATGCACAACGATGACACTCTCAAACTCTCAAGATATTTCAAATACAACTCAAGCTTTGATGAACACAATGGTGCACTCTAAAATATGCAAATATAATGAATGCACTCACAAACTTAGTTTGAGAACTAATACACAAGAGAAAAGATGGTTGAGAGCAAGTCTGTTGTTTTTCAAATGATCCCCCACACTCTATTTATAGAGTGGGATTTTGGGCACTGTTCACTAGTCGTTTTACTGTTCATGGCAATGTTCACTAGCCGTTTTAATGTTCACTAGCCATTGGTATTGTTCATTACACTATTCACTAACCGCTGTGAAGTTACTGTTCACATATACGGACTGTTCATATATACGGTAATGTTCACATATACGGTACTATTCATATGACCAGTTTTTTCTTTAAATGTTCATTTTTAGATTTATTTAATCTAAAGTTTTATGCCTAAACTCATGTTTTCAAAAGATATGTAATTTCGGATTTGAAAACCGAGCTTCAGGGCAATGTATGATTAATGATGATATCCTAAAGTGCACCAATGCATTCACCTTACATAGATTCCTAAGCTATCAAAATCTTCACTTCATACTTGAGCTTGGAACTTGGTTACTTGTCGTCTTGGTTCTTTGATTTGAGTGAACTTCATTTCCAAGTGCTTGATCAACTTCATCATTGTCATCTTTAGCTTCAGGATATCTTCCACTTGATGCCGATCAATTTCAACCTGTCACTAACTCACTTTAACCATTAGTAACTAATAACCTTGGTTTGTTATCAAAATCTCAACGAGAGGTATCCTTTGGCTACTGTGGCTTGCTCTCCAAAAATAATAACAAAACATAATGTAGCTTACTTCCTTCGCTAACTCTCCCCCCAACCAAATGTCTCATTGTCCGTGAATGGGCTCCTGATTGGAAAGCTGTGAAGGAAGGTTAATTCCTTGATGAGATATGATCGTTGTTGCATAGGATATTTCTCAACCTTTCCATCGACACCTTATTCACTCCGTTTGGGCTTCAAATAAACAAGTTAGGAGAAGAAATGAGAGGAAAAAAGTGACCAGTTAGAGAATTTTGAAAGTTACACCTTTATAATAATTTCAAAAGTGTTTTTTCTAGATATATTTGGATTCTACACTCTCTAAGATTTCCAACGGTACAAAAAACGCCTAAAACGGTTCGATGAAAGCATGTGGCGAAACAAAATCGGAGGCAAATGTGGGGAGTAGCGAAACTTTTCGCTATATAGCGAAAATTCGCTATTTGTAGCGAAATTTCGATACTTATAGCGAAAATTCGCTATAGCGAAAAAAAATTTTAAATTTTTTTATATAAAATAAAATAAAGTAAGAAAAATAAAAAAAACAACAATTTTTTTTATACTTACGTTACTGTTCCCTTGTTTGTCTTATGCTGGGGAACATCCGTACAGAAATTTCGCTACATACTAGTACTTTGCCTATGTAGCTTAAAAATTTCGCTATATTAAATAAAATTTCGCTTATAATCGTGAAATTTCGCCGCTCCGTATTTCTCCCCGATCTTCATTCCGCTTCAAAATTTTCACACAAACCGTTAAATTAATACAAGAAAATTAAGAAAATTTAAAAGTGAAAACAAACTAGAACAAAGATTAACTTAAAATTAGGGAAAATCTAAAATAAAAATTAAAGAAATCAAAATAAACTAAAAATAAAACAAAATAAAAATAAGAAAAATCAAACAAAAATGAGTGAACTTTGTTCACTCAAACTAGCTTGCTCAGTCTTGTCCAAAGGGTGCTAGAGAACCTGTGGAGCTTAGAGAATGTCGAGGTTCGGGTGCTCCAAACTAACCAAGCATTCAACTACAATCGCCGGTGCCATGCAATGCTGGCACCACAGGTCTATGATGGTGGCAAAGGCTCAAAAGAAGCACTAACTTTAATATTTCATACAAAGGATGGACCGGCATGAGCTTGGGAGCAGTGTGCCGGCAGTGTGGGCAAGATGTAAACCGGAAGTGGGCCATTCCTGGGCTGGTCGCTGGCACCAGGATTCAACCATGGGGATCGTCAGCGATGGGCCCCCGGGCTCCCCCGCTTCTTTCCTCTACCTCCCCCGCTTCCCTCTGGCACCTCAGAGCTTCCAGCATTGGTTTCTACATCAATTTCTCCTGGTCAGTCAGCCACTCTCCCTCTAGGTTCTCCTCCTCTTGATGACCATGCTGAATGGTGAGCCTTGAAATAGAATGTTGCATGATGTCAATTTTTTTCTCAAGGTCACTCTGAAGAACATCTAATTCCTTATTCGTGAGAGCTTTCACAAGACAAATTCTTTTGACTTAATTGGGAATTGAATTCTCTTTCGCTCTTCTACAACATCACCCACCGCTTTGTAAGGTCTAGAATTGCTTCTGTTTAACTCGGGGAGATTGGTCGGTGGTCGAGGCTGAGACAAAGAGGCATACCGTGGATGCGGAGGAGGTGCATAAGTCGGGGTAACACTCGTAGGGAGGTGTACTCATTCCATTGGTCTCTATATCTCTCATGACCTACATGGGCTCGATTTCTCTCATGTTGCCAAGCACGCTATGGAAGGTCTTCGTAATCCCTAATTGACATGTATGCTCTAGGATTTCCACCGAGCGCTGGATCAGACAATTCTCCCTCTCAGTGTTCGACGGATCACAAATACCTCCCACCGAACCTGTATCGAACGCTTGCCTTAAGAATTTTTAATCCACCAAATGGATTCCTGGGTAAAGAAAAGTTAGGCAACCTAAAACAAGCTTCCTTTTGCAAGAACTCTTTTTTTTTTTAAATGAAATATAAAAAAAATGACAAAGAATATAAAAGAAATTCACCAATATTTCAGGATGAGGGTCACAAGCGTTCCACAACACAATAATGCACTTAGGCACCATCCCCGTTAATGATGCCATTTGATTCATGCCACGTGAGGGGGGTGCAATCAACAATATTTGTATCCTGGCTCCTTCCCATCGTGAGTGTTATCAAGAAGATAGCGTGTTCTAGGTCGAACTCGTGGATGGGTTTTCTTCTCATGCAAATGACTAATAAAGTGAAGTGCTTGAACCTGGTTTAACGAATTTGGATTTTGGGGTTTATAAAAAACAGGTAGTAAAGGTTGGCCAAACTGAAATTTAAATAAAATAAAATGTAAAAGAAGTCTCCTTAAAGTGTTAGGTTACTGATTAGCCTAAAGGCCACCGAGAGGTTCTCGGTCCATTTCGCTGGGGAGGATGACTGCGTCATTTCCAGAACTAGATCTCTATTTAGCTAAAAACTAAACCCTAAAATTTCCTTTTGAAAATGGCACCACTGGCCATTTATGTTCTCTACGCTTCAAACAAGTCTCCTTGATTCACATAATGGGTTAATAAAATGCAATCATCGAACATCACAAGATCTAGTAATAAGCATCAAATGAGCACTAAAAGATTAAGCCAAGTAATCGACCATTCAACATGAATCAAAGGGATCTTAGACCTAATGTTAAAGGGAGAACATGACGGGTTGCGAATAATTGCGTGAAAATGTGGACCTTCAAGAGTTTAGATCCTCAAGACCCAGCCGCCCACTTCAAGGAGGGAAGGGTTTTAGTTAACCATCCTCCGAGTCATTATCCTCGAAGGGTGTTTATTGCCCAGAAAAATGGAAAAGAAAGGGAAAGAAATGAAGCAGTAGAAGAAGTAGGGAAACGTGGAGATGAAAGCCCAAAATTTATTTCAAGTGATTAATTTACAGGAACTCGACTGCTTCTATAAAGGTTTCTCAAAGCAAGGGAAATTACAAAAACAAACCAAAACAAAATCTATTACAAGGGTAGAAATGAAATTAGCCAAAACGGGGTCGTTTATACACAAAACAGCAAGAGTAGAGAATTTCGCTACAAACAAAATTTTCGCTACATAGCAAAATTTTGCTGTGATAGAGAAAATTTCTCTATATAACGAAAATTCGCTATATAGTGAAAATTCCAAACAGAGCGAATCTTGCTTCAAGACTGCTCCATCAAGCTCCCGTCTACTATTCATTTCTTCTTGCTTTGATATTCTTCATTCCCGGCTTGCTGAAATTGGTAGAAAACCATATGAAATTGATGGAAATCAACCCGACTTTGTTATGATTGGATTGACACGATGATTTGGCTTCCAATTCCTGCAAAAACTATAAAAACAACCCCGAAATGCGATCAGAAGTACAATAGGGACCCAAACATGTCAATTGGGTTAATTATAACAATTAGTACACAAAAAGCGCTCAAAACCTATAAAAAATAGGGTTCAAAATAGCACTTTTTGGGCACTAATCACTCTATAAATAGAAACAATTGGAGGAAAGAAAAGGAGTCTAGTCAGTCAAGAGGAAAAACGAGGGCATCTGGGGAGCTAAGGACTCTTTTGTATTATATTTTTCTTTTCTTTCATTCTTTTTCCTTTATTCGTAGACTAGATTTAGCGTAGAATTTTAATTTGTTATTGGATCTGAAACAGTGAATTGTTTAGAAGTTTATAAGTTGAATTAAATTGTTGAAAGTCATTTTCGATTATTGTTTGAATCCAATGAAATCTAGACAAAAGCTGGAATTCATTTCTTTAAGTTGATTGCAGTTACAGTGAAATTTTCCTGATCAGTATTTCAGTGTTCACTGTAATCTAGTTATCGAGAAACACAACTTCCGCTATGAAAGATCTGATGTTAGTTATGGTCTTTTATGCACAATTAGAAGAAAATTTCCTGGATTGAGAATCTTGAATTTATTTGAATGGTGATGTTCATGAAGTGAATTGTTCCCAATATTAGTAACTAATACCCATAAAAGGACTGTTTTTGGCTCTGATTTCCAGGAGGCCCTCTAAGTGACACAGAGATGGAGATTCTTGAGATCATGAGGCATTACTTGTGGGTATGCTGACTAATATCAAGAACTAATGAGCTCAAAATATTACTTAGATAACCGCGAATTTCATGGTTTGAGAATTAGTTCAGTGATCTATCAATTGAATCAATTAGAGATCTCTCCTTGGTCTGGAGGAATGATCTTGATCCCGTGTTAGCATAGATCTAATCAAGGAAAGGGAGAACTCTTTAATATTTTAAGGATGAGACATCATTCATCTTGTAAAAATCTGGCAATGACCCTGTCTTGGGAAGCAAGAAATCATACTACAAGAAATGTAAGAAGTATTAGAAAAGAAAAAATACCTGTACTTTATAAAGAAATTTCCTGGACATAAGTAATCGACAGGGAAAAATGAATCGAATGAATACGACTCCAATCAATGAAAAGTATGGTTAAAGGAGAAATCTAAACTATACTATCTCGCCTCTTTGACAAATTCAGATTCCAATTTATGATAGAATTGAATTAGATTATGATGTAGGAATTGATAATTTCACAAAGAAGAAACCCAAAGGTCTCACTAAAGAATAACTGCTTAGTCCAAATTTCATATGTTTAGAGTTTAAAATTTTCCTTTATTATAGATGTAGAAATTTCGATAGTAGAATTCTTAGTTCTGTTACTGAAATTTCTATGAAATGAAAGTTCAAATAGTGTGGAACTTGAGTAGATGGGATAGTTGAATTTTAAATTCTTTTCAATCTCTGTGGGAACGATATCCGAACTTATAGGTCCACTTTTATTACTTATATGACATGTGCACTTGTAGTATTAAGACCAAGCTAAATCTTTAATTAATTCATTGACAAATCCAATTTTTTACAAGCATACAAGTTATTTTTGGTCTGAAAATATTTTTGGTGCCTTTACTGGGGATTAGCATATAGTCTTTTGGTAATGGTGACACAAATTTGTATACATATGATTTGGTCACATCAACTCACACTTCTCATCCTCCATTTTCTACTAAAATCAACCTTCAAGCACCCTCAAACATGGTTTGGTGTATCATTTTGCATACTCTCCATTGTGGCATTTCTTTTTACCACTTTTAGACTTTGAATCCAGTTCCTCATACTAGAAGCTCTTTTCCTTTCCATTTTTGTGCAAGGTTTTAGGAATGATGCAATGTTTTGCCTTCTTAAGCTTTCTACCACCCTTAGCGAGTTTTGGGTTAATACCTCCCGTACCAGTTGGCATTAGGGTACTAGGTGTTGAAACACTCCTAAGAACTTGATGACTAAAGGAAGGAAGGCTATAAGACAAAACAGCCCCCCTTGATACTTTTATAATTTTACAGCTTCTTATTTCTTTTTTGTGCACATCTTTTGGTGAATCTTTACTTAATTTCTTTATCTCAATTGATCATCCTTTCACAACCCCTACTCTTATCCTTCTTCATATTTCAAATTTGTACACCCCCAAACTTGTCCCATTGTCTGCTTCATATGCACTCATGTTGCAATTTGGGAAAATTAAGGGTTCTTTACTGAAGGACCATATTTAAGGGAGGATTAAGGTTTTTCATTTGGATTTTGATGATGAAATTTCCATTTAGCTCAAACAAGGTACTAGGATAAATGCATATGCATAATACAAGGGTAGGCTTGAAAAGCACAAACTTTCCAAGGATGGCCTACATCATTTCCTATTTGTTGTGTTGCCTATAATTTCCCCTTGAGTAATAATCTAACAAGTTATAGGACCTTTGGAGACTAAAAATTATGATGGATCTCATAAGGTGTTCCTAACCCTAGCACAATCAGTTGTTAAGGTACTAGTGGCTATGTTTATGTTTTCAGGGTCCATTAGAACTTAAATGTTCAAGCAAAATAGAATTATCAACTTTATTATTATTAAATTTTTTTTGTTTAAATCTTCATAATTCTAGAATTTCAGCCTTGTTATCATTGAAATCACAACTTTCCAATTCTTTTGAGCTCATTCTACCCCTTTCATCAAACTAAGACTTCTCTTTTGTGTTATTTAGCTTGTTTTTTTTTTCCTATTGTTTGGTATTTTTAAAGGATATTGTACTATAAGATAAATCAGAAGTTCAATGTGATTAAATTGTTCATTTTTAATCCAGTAATGTTAGCACAAGTAGCTCAACAACATTCAATCCAACCAAACAATTCAAAGTCACAACTATAAGTATGTTTACTAAAAGTAAGAATAAGGATTTAAATACATGATGACAAAATTTTAGCAAAGGCATTCCATTCATATGAAGGGAATATTTACAAAAGAGATTTTTCAGATATAATTGGGGATACAAGAAAGAGATTCAATTGTTTTATTTTTTTTTCGGGGCTTGGCTCTGAGGACACTAGGGGTCCTTGGATAGCATGTTCATATGGAGGCTGGATGATAAAAGGTATTTAGTCTGAAATGGTGACTTTTGGAGCTGCTACTTTCTTCTTGTTGGAAGCTGCTACCATTGCCCAATCTAACATTTTGACATTGACCTTTATCAACTCAACTTGCCTTTGAGCAAGTGATTCCATGAATTTCCTATGGAATTTTCGAACATCAGATATAGACTTGATAAAGGTCATCAAGGAATTCCTGCATAATTTAACCATACCGTCTTCGTGACCAATGTACTGGCCCAAGAACTTGTCTATTCTTCTAATATCCTGATCAAATCTTCATCTCTTGCACTCGCCTCCGCTAATATAAGTTAATCTCTTTCAAATTTCATTCCTCCACATTTGGTCTCTTTTCTCCAACTCTTCCTTCTATTCCATATCTCTTTGCTTGATGGCTTCATCCATAAACTGATCATTTTTTTTAAAAATTTATGCATCAAAATATTTGTTCTTTTTTTTTTGCAGTTGGGCTTTTAGTTGGAGATCTCTTTCTAGCATTCTTTGTTCCATTCTTCTAAACATTTATAGAAGCTCCGAGTTGTTGTTGTGCTGCCTTAAACTCTCAGTTTGTTCCCTTTAATAAGCTTCAGCTTTGGGATACATTACCCAATCTGGGCTGGCACTCCCTTGGCTTACATTCCTCATCTTCTCTTTGCTTACCACCAGTGCCTAATCCCTAGGCTCACTATTGTCCTATCCAGTCACTTTGTCTCTTCCTTCCTCCTAAACTCCTTTCAATTTTTCTTTGCCTTTGTTTATTGGAGTTTTGGTGATGGCAATGAAGGTGGAGTGGAGAGGTCATAGTATATTTTTTCTTTTGCTTGGTCAAAAAAGTAACTCCCTTTTCTGCACAAGGGTGATGATTGATGGATGGGGTATATGACCAAAGAAGTTATTACTCTGATAATCTAGGATCGATTTCTCTATGATTTTCCCAAAGCTGATCTTGTATCCCTTCAAGATAGCATAGAGGAGGATCGCCTTGTCCTGCCTCACAGTACATACATGCTTGGAAGGTATCAACACTGAACTAAGAAAGTAAAGCCGAATTTTTGGCAAGCTCAATTGGAAGATGCTCGCAGATGGCAGTCCATCCTCTTTTCTCAATAACTTCTTTGAAAGGTAGGATTATTTCCTTAAATCCTCTTTCTCCGATGAATCCCTTCTTTAACAAGGTCTTTTGCATCAATTCAACTGCCTCGTTGGATAAGAAATCATCATAATCGCTTCTACTACTTGTTTCTTCCTCTTATTCTTCCCCTTTCTTCCTCTTTCTTACCTTTCCCATTTCTACCTCTTCTTCCCCACTTTATTTTCGAGGTTCCTTCTCAAGAGCTTTCTCGACAGGCTCAACTGTTGTATCCACTGTATCTGCCATGATTTCGTCTATATTTGGAACTATCTTCTGCTACTCAGACTTTCTTGAAGAATGAGAAGATGAAGGATTGAGAAAAGGAAAAGGCTTTAGGTCTTCTAACGGGTAGGAAAAATATGAACTTAAAATTTAGAATTCTAAACTATTTTTACTGTTGCTGGCATAGCTACCAACAATAAGTTTAAGTCATTCACATAGCTACTAGAGACTTGTTGTCAAGTCCTCGGCAGCGATGCCAAAAACTTGTTAAGTCGTTGGCGTAGCTACTAGAGACTCGTTGTTAAGTCCTCGACAATGACACCAAAAACTTGTTGCTGATCTAAGTTGATACTCTTTTTACTTTTAAACTATTTAAACTTCAATTTGGCCTTTTTTACTGCAAGTGCACATATCAACAAATAGTAAAGTGGAATTTTAAGTCCAGATATCGTACCCATAGGGATCTGAGGAAATTTCAAAGATTAAGTACTCAAACTACTCAAGGACATCACGATTTGAACTCCAACTTTTAAGATTGTAAACTAACTATTTAATAATAAGATATATATATATATATATATATATATATATATATATATATATATATATATATATATATATATATATATATATATATATATATATATATATATATTAGCTCTTTTCTTTTCTTAAATCGACTTTGTCCAAGGGTATTTTAGTACGCCTCAAAACTTTTAACCACCATATATTTCATAATTCTGTACTACCTCATGTTCCAAAGCCAGGACTGCATGTGTCTAAAAAGTTACTTTTAGGATCTGATTCCTTTTAAGCCTTGGATGACTTCCCAAACCAGGACTCTTCAACCAATTCTTAGGACTGAAGTTAACTTGCTCCCAAAACCAAGGTAACACAAGCTTCCTCCAACATAATTAGTCCATCACTCTAGCAAATTAACCAATATATCCACTTCTATTGACAGAAACGAAGTATTTTGATTAAAATGAGACAAATTCTCAACATATTAATTTCATATACTAAGAGATCGCTAACCTTAACTTCGAGAACACACCTCAACTGTCACTCAAGGGGATTGAATGCCTGATTATGTATAATCAATACATAGACTAAAAACTGTGTCAGACCAAAAACCTTGATAACTCTACCAATGACTGAGTTCAATCTCCAACAATACTGTCAAAAACTTGCTAACTGAATGTATGAAAAGTTGTTTTATGATATTGTATATAATGTTCTATAATTAAAACTTGTTTTGGTCTATATTATTGCAAGTGCATAGGTCATACAAGTAATAAAATGAATTTTTAAGTCCAAATTTCATTCCCACAAGGATTTATTAGAAAATCTAGGAATCAAGTACCCCTACTACTAAAGGTAATCACTATTTGAACTCCTAATTGGAATTTTGAATTATCAAAACTAAATTGAATGAAAGAATTCTAGCTAACATAAATCTAAGTAGAACTCAAGTGTGACAGCTCACGCCCTCGTACCTGACCCGACCTGGAGGCCGAACCGGATCCGAGACGTGGTCCTTTTTTCGAATCCAATTCCTTTTTCTTTTGTAAGTAAAACACATTTCCAATGCTCATTTTGTAAAGGATATTTATCTTTATGAAAATATATTTGTATATACTAACTCAACTTAAAGCGGACCCATCATTTTGTTTTCAATACACATTTTTCATTAAATATGGATTACATGCCCATTTGGTCCATTTACTACCTTTATACATCACGGCATTATAAGCCGTTTTCCATACCAAAATATTTACAAAACAAAATCAGAGTTTGTACAAAAAGTGCCAAATATATTTCATAAATGCAGGGTCGGAGCTTTACTTCGACTTCGTGAGGCCTCGATTGACTCGAATCGCTATGTCTTTCCTTCGCACTGCTCACTCTGGGTGACTACGATGATAAACAATAGGCTAAGCATTTTCATGCCTAGTGGTTCTATACAGTTATATCTTCATTTCAGTTAAAGTAAATCATGCATTTTTCTAAATCGACTTCTTTGTATAATTTTTTCAATGACTAATGCGGTACAATACATATGTGTATATTTTCATTTCATATACATTCAAATTAAAATTCATTGGTCATTTCAATCATGCAGTTTCATATGTAATAAATCATTCAAAAAGAAATCATGCATTTCACAATTTTCTTTTCATTTTGCCCTTAAGCGAATTTAACCTATGCTTGGTATAGATAAATCTAATCACCTACACGGTCCCGTCTACAGCCGAGAGTTGTTTTATAACACAAGACGGCCCCCGCTGGGTACTGACATATTAAAATCATTTCATGAACACTACCGATATTGTCTCGTTGGGGCTACAGATTAGAGTGACACATCATTACGTTTGAAGCAGTACTGCTCATTTAACCCTTATTGATATACCAATCTATCTTTAACTCGAATTTAATGGTTAACATTCCATTAAGGGCGCTCAAATCATTCATAGAAATTTACAATAGTGTATATACATTTATATCCAAATACTTGGTTTCCAATACTCATGCAATTTTGCATGTGCAATTCATTTCACAATTAGTTGTATCAAATCAATATAAAACAAATCAATATGCAATTTATTGCAATTCATTTCAATAAATCCACTTATTTCATAATCCGTCACACATTTTAGAAATAGAGAGAGAGAAGTGGAGAACAAACCAAATCATTTATGACTCCAAATGAGGCCACATGCATATTCATATAAACCTTAGATTTATTTTGTAAAACAAAACACAAAACCTAAACAAGGAAGGAAGTGCGAAGAACAAAACCCAAAAAGGTCAGCGCCTTCATCTATTCTTAGGTCAAACTTCCTTGTCACCAACTCCCTAATCCATCAAGCAAATATATCATCAAAGAACAACCCAAGAAAACAAATCGCTTCAGATTATAGGATTTTGTTAGTGGTTGATGCTCACCCATACACCTCAATGAACACTTTCTGGGGACACATGAGCCATATTTTTCTCATGCTTCCTTCAAGAAAATGATATATCTATGATTATATTTTCATTAGGAATTTGAATCATATAATTTGGATCACCTAAACTCAAGTTACGGCATTTTAATGTCAAACTGGTCGATATGCCCAGCTCACTCGGTTACCTATTGTTATTCTCGATTTTAGGGGTCTTAACTCCATAAATTGGAAATGGTTCCTTTCACTAATTTTAATCTATGGTTATAAGGTTCATTATACAATTGGAATCATCCAATTTTGATCACCAAAACTCAAGTTATTGCATTTTACATCTAGACTACTCTAATTTGGAAAGCATAATCAGATTGTTCTTGCATATAGCTCCACTTTGACGGATTTTTGGGAACATTGGGGTTACAAATTACATACACTTAATTCAAGTAAATTATTCCCCTAGAAGTCTAGTTTACCCATAAGTTTGAATCACTCAATTTAGATGAGTGAAACTCAACTTATGCCCAAAACACCACAACTACACCCAAAACATAGCATACCCATCAGCTACCCAAAACTCACCTTTAAACCCATATTTGGGAGATTTAGAGCTACAATTTGCTCCTAGTCCCTTCTATACATTTTTCAAACTAGCTCTTATGGTTCTTTATCAATTGATGATTATAACTTAACTTATATCCAAAACAAAAACAGGGGTTTTGAAATTTTTTTTAAAGCAACTCCTTTAAAACTTCATCATTTCCTTTATACAAAAATTCCTCAAAACCAATCCTAACCCAAAAGAACTTTGAAACTTAACCCAAAACAAATCCAGAATTGATTTACAACCAATCAAAATCACCTTTACATAAGATTAGCCAAATCCAAAATCATCAAAGAGGGAGTTATGGTTAGTTCTTTACCTTAGCTCTCTTCATGCCTTCTCTTCCTTCGTTTCAACAAAGATAGACCAAGAACTGAGATAAACACACCAAAAATACCTTTATTCTCCCAAGCCCTAGATCCTTTCCTTGCTCCTCTAAAAACGTGAATGCCCAAATGACATTCCATAGACCACTTTGGTCTTTATTCTCGTCATGTGTACGCCAAGCTCGGGGCTAACACATTAATTGGAATTTTCTCATTTTTCTCATTTTAAAGCCTCATTTTACTTTCATTTCCACTTCATTTCATTTCATTTATACTTTGGCACTTACATTACTCATTTATGACCCTTAAGTTCTCATTTGACATTTTTACCAAATTTATTTAGCCTCGTAAATTTCCTGGTTTATAGTCATTTTTCGTTTTAGCCATTTAAACGCCTAAAAATATAGTCAACTCATTTATACCCCGAATATGTTATATAAACTCATATACAAGCATAGAGATTTCACCAAGTAGAAATAACACTGGAATTGACCAGTATTCTAACTATCAATTTGCATATTTCCTAAGTATAATTTTGTTAAGGACATGAATCCTTGATTTGTCCAAGAGCAAAGTAGTGTAGCCTTGGAATGCCTGTTGACACTACACATTTTAATATTTAGCTTACCATATTCCTAAATTAAGTCAATAGGTATAAATAATTACTTTTAGGATTTGATTTTATTCAAGATTTGGCTATTTTTCCTAAACAAGTACTTCATAGCTATCTGGGATCAAAATCGCTTGCCCCATGCATAAGGTAACACAAGCCTTTCAATTTAATCGTATCTCAACCATCAATTCAATACAATTCTCTTTTCTCCTTGATTAGAATCTCGCCTAACACAGGATTAGGATCATTCCCACTGATTGAGATGAAACCTTAAGGATTGGGAACTGATATCTCATTAAGTGGTCCTTAGTCCTCGGGAAATTACGCTTCCATCACACCTAAAAAGGAACCTTGAAGTCGAGGTAAGAACATCACTCAGATAATGAGCGATACTTGTGAGTACATTAGTTCCCAAAATATCAATGCAATTCTACTCCCAGTAATCACTACTCTTGCTCTAGGTAGTCCATCATGTCACCAAAGGATCCTAGAAATCGAGTACAGATAACGCTTTCTAGGTATGCTTACTGATATATAGAACAACTCATTACAAGAGCAATACAAATTAAATAAACTGAATTTTCATATCCAAAACATTCATTTAAAATACTACAAAATAATAATAAGAACACCAAATCCTTTCCTAGAGAGCTAAGCCTTCCATGTCTGAATCACAAGTGATAATGACTAGTTGATTAGAAAAATTCATTGAAACTGTGATTAAAACTGAATAAAAATGAATTCTAGATAATTTCCAGATTTCACTCAAGTTCAGACAAAAATGAAGCTTAATTTACAATTGATCCAACTCAAAATTTCATCTCAGATCTACCTCTATTCCTAAAATAAAAAGAAAAATAAAATGAATATATACAAAAAGACTTCAGCTTTTCCAAAAAAATTAAAAGATGGTTGAAAGTTACTAAAAAGCTCTTGATCCAAAGATATATTTATGGTGCCCTATCTCTTTCTATTTATAGGGCTCATAAATGTTGGGTCGGAATTCTAGGCTGAAATTGTGGATTTCGATGCAGGCCTGATGAGTCTAAAAACTCATTTGATTTTAATCCATTTTTCTGAGTGCATTGTAAGATAAATGTTGATTCATATGCAAAAACTTGGATAATTTACTCAAGTTTAATTTTGCAAGAAAAATACAGCAAAAGTAGAAATCCTAGAAAAAATTCAAAAGAAATCAGCCTACAAGCAGAATTAAAGTTGCAACTAATGCTTCAATGAAAACCTTTATTCAAGGTCGCAACGTTCTTTTCAGGTTACAACTTAGAACTAAATTGGGAGTCACAATGAGGGGATTTGAGGTTGCAACTATATGAGAGCAGGAGAACAAAAAGGAGGTTGCGACCACTCACTGAGGTTGCGACCTAATATCGAGGTTGCGACCTACAACCTAAAACTGAGCCAATGAAGTCTTACTAAGCAAATGGAAGTTGCGACCACTTTATTAGCCAAGAACCTTGAGGGAGGTTGCGACCAATCATTGAGGTCGCGACATGAAGGCACACTGAAACCAAAAATCAAGGTCGCAACTATGTTAAAAGCAACTGGGACAACTTGCAACCTGAAAAAGAGCAACTGTGAGGTCGCAACATCATCTTGAGGTCGCGACCAGGAATATGAGTTAGAATGAGGAAAAAAGGTTGCAACTAGAAATTGAGGTCATGACCAGTTTAAAGGCAAGGGGCTCTCAAAAGCAGTCGCGACCGATTATTGAGATTGCAACCTAAGATCAGAGCATAAAAAAAGCAGGAGACCAAGAACGAGGTCGCAATTGGAAAAAGGAAGTCACGACCTAAGTTGAGGCAGCAGAACTAGAAATTGAGGTCACAATCTTAAACTGAGGTCACGACCTACAATGTAGCAAGGAAAGGAAGTCCCGACCAGAACCATAGCGGGCGGGATGACTAGCGAGGTTGCAACTCCAAAAACTTCTAGGTCGTGACCTGTAATGCAATAGAAAGTAAGACAACGAGGTCTAACATGAGATCGAGGTCGCACCACTAATCGAGGAATAAAGGTAAGGAACCTCGTCGCAATCAAGAAACCGGGTCGTAACTAAACAAGGGATATCCAAGTCGCAACACCAACCTGAGGTCGTGACCTGAGACAGTAATCTGGGTATTTTCTTTTGAAATCCACCTGGAGCGTTTCTGGATTTGGCCCATTTTCTTTTTAACAGTTATAAATAAGACTTTTGAGAATAGTAAAGTAACCTCGACTTTTTCAGGTCTATACCAAGAACTGGGAGAGAAGAAGGGTTCATTATATAGTTTAGAGTAGAATTTTTTTTTTCTTTTCTTCTCTTTATTTTATTTTCTAGATCTGAATCTGCGAACTGTGCAGAAACGATAGAAGCTGGAGTTAAATTTTGATATTTTCTTCTTAAAATTACTGTCTGAAAATTTATGAAATATAGACAAATTTATGGAATTTGTTTTTCGCCATTACTTTTACAAAAGGAAGTACTGGACGATGCTCCATTGTAGATTGTAATCAGCAAAGAATGGAGACGTAGCTTTCACTAGGTATCGTCACTACGCCTTCCGCATAATCTAGAGAGACATCATTTGGATTGGGATTTATTTGATTGATGTGGTTTTTGAATAGATAAGTTCCTAATGGCAAAGACTCAATACCGCTCAAGGAGTGTATCCGCTCGATTCGTGATGCCCCTCTGAGTGACACAGAGATGGAGATTCCTGAGAGCTTGGAGCATTTACTTGTGGGTATGCTAGGCTACCATTAATGAACTGCTAAGCTCTGAAAGTTTCTTCAGATAAATCCCCCATTCGCTTATAATTGAAGTTGGAGGGGATTATTTATCAAATTAAATAATCGTGAGATTTCACCTAATCTAAAGCGGTAGTTCTCAACCCAAGCATAGTCAGATCTAATCAAGGGAAGGAAGAACCTAATAGATTTGAAGGATGAGCCATCACTGAGTGGTGGAAGTTTGCAAAACCCCAGAGCGGAAGCAAAATTCTGCAACTATCAAGAAATGGGTGTGAAGTATTGAGAAAGAAAATGCCTAGATCTTCGTAAGGAAGATAAGGAACAAGTACTGTTCGATCTTGACTTCGAGAAGCAAGGGCTTCAAACCGAACATGGAGAAACTAACTCCGCAACATTTAGGCAATCTTGACAAATCCGTATCCACCAATAAACAGAGCAATATATTTTTTGGTAGAATCAATCGCTTCACCTGTGATTTCGATAGCTTTTGTCTCATTAAGGATACCAATTCAAATCAGCACTTTTATTCTTATTTTAGGTCGTTTTCTTTTGTTTTACTTGATTCAACCATTAGTGCACAGTCTAGGAATATTCTTATCTAGATGAAACTTTCACTATCCCTTTTTAGTCCAAATAACATAGAATTTGAGTAGTTGGGGTAGTTGATTTCCAATTCACAACTGCTTGAGACTGGACTTACATCCAGATTTTACTACTTGTATGACCTGTGCACTTATAGTGTCAAAGGCTAGACCCATTTTAGAATCCTAAACAAAAAGCAAATTTTATTTAACTAAGCAAGTTTATCCAAAGTAACATAGCTTCAAGAGAAGTGTAAGACTCTTGTGACTATGTGATTTTGAGGGGTTTTAGTCTATATAGAAAAAGGCAAACAAGTTTTATGGCGCCGTTGCGAGGGATTGAAAGGATTGAATAGATCAATATTCTAACAAAAGAGAGAAATGCTAATTTGGACATTTTTCTAAAAAAAATAAAATAAATAAAAATTAAAAAAATTTATAAAAGAAAAGACCAAAAATAGCTTTACAAGCAGTGGTTGTACCAACTACTGATCTTTAACAAGCCATGTTGAAAATAATTTTTTTTCCACTAACCCTACTAACTAGCATGTTTCAATTTCGAAACTTTAATGAACAAAGGAAATGTGATGCCGCACTACGCCAAATGCACACCGAATTCGGAAAACACTCAAAAGCTTAAGAAAGACTAAAAGGGCAGAGAACGCAGCCATGGAAGATGAGAGACATGACCAGACAAAGAAGCAAAGGACAAAGTGTTTTAAGGCCTTACGATCGATAATAATGGAGGATTTCTAGAGGCCTATCATTCGTAGAATATTCTACAATCGACAACGCACTGTGGATGCAAATAACTTCAACTAAAGCCACTTTCGATAACAATGCGGTGCAGCAAAGATCGCTTCACCGCTACCACACCTAAGACCCCAACGAGCACCTGGGTAGATTTCTCAAGATGGCAAATACAGTGAAGTTGAATGGTGTGAGGCAAGAGGTGATAAAGTCGATTCTAACCATTTTGTTAAGAGATATAAGAAACACATGGTATGAGCTCATTACCATATGGTTCTAGATACCTAGGAAGAGTCGGTGAAGCATACTTGTAGGTTCTTTTCCCCATCTCTCACATCTCGAGAGAAGAAGAGAGAGATAATATTGTTCTACTGTGGGGTTAAGAGCCTATATATAGCCTGGGAAAGATTCAAGAGGCTTCTGAAGAGGTGCCTGATGCATGGAATTGATTTAAAAACCCAGATGGATATAGTGTATCATGCCTTAGATGATACATCTAAGGGCATCATTGACGCTTCGTGCTGTGGAGAATTCAAAAGAAAGTGTCAAGAGGCTAGGATCCTCATAAGACCCGCCATGCAATATGAAAGCTCAACTGAAGCCGCGGTAACAAAGCAGAGGAAAAGGGTCATGGAGTCGAGTAAATGATACTATGGAAGAAAAGATGCCATCATGCACATGATGGACAAACAGAAAGAAATGCACAACGCTCATGAGATAGGAGCAAAGGAAAGAGAAGCAACCAGAAGAAGTGTTGAAATACCAAATGTAAGAGGACTCTTATGTGGGTCGAGGAGGTTAAGTACGTGAAACGAACCAAGAAATTACCATTTCAATCCAAATCCTAACTCGCCCACACATTACAAAGCCAAAGATTGAGGAACCATGAGAATTTCATATGGTGGAGGGCGCATAAGGCCCAAGGCATGGACGTAATCCTCAACAGATATCAAGAGCCACTAAGGTTCCATCAAGAGATTGGTGGGTGGAATACTAGAATGACTATCAGTGGTACAGGAGGACTCCAACCATTTGAAGAATAAATGCTACAAGCCTCATGGGGACAACAAGAGGCTTATACGTCACGAACGTAAATTGTCCGACTTGAAGATTTCAAGTCCGATACTCAAGTATTTCAAGAATACAAGTGCCTCATTAAAGAACTGAGACACAAGTAGGCAACTGGCCCCGAGTATGCCAAATCGTGAGCAAGGGTTCATTTTCAGTGACACTCAAAGAATCCAAAGGATCGCATGGCGCCCGCTAAGAAGGGAAAAAGAAGGAAACAACAACAAGAAAGAAAGGAAAGAAGAGATTGATGCAGAACAAGAAGAACTTGGAAAGGAAGGAGAGAAGAGCACGCCTAAAAAGAATACATAAGCAAAGAAGAAGATACAGACTGAACAACCTAAAGGAAGTAGTGAGCAGAAACAGAAGGAGAGAGTACCAGCTTTTACACCTACAATGCCATTCCCCCAGAGGCTTCAGAAAGCAAAAAGGGAAGAGCAATTTTCTAGATTCTTGGACATCTTCAAGAAGATAGAAATCAATATCCCTTTCAAGTAATCAACTAAATGCCTAACTATGCAAAATTTCCGAAGGAGATATCGAACAAGAAAAGAAGATAGCTAAGGCTGAATAGTGAACTCCGAATGCTACTTGCGCGCTTATTCAAATAAGCTCCCAAAGAAAAATGAAGGACTCGCATTAGCCACTGACTCGTCCCATACAGGAAATATGAATTCAAGAAAGTTTGTGTATCTCTAGTTCTAAAGATAAATTGATGCCTCATTGGTGCAAAGACTGAGTTTGGGGGAACTAACCCCAACAGCAATTACATTGCAAATGGCTGACAGATCAATGGCATAACCAGAAGGTGTTCTTGAAGATGTACTTGTCAAGGTAGGAAAATTCATGTTCCCTATGGATTTTGTGATTATGAAGATGGAGGAAGATACACAAGTTCCTTTGTTGCTAGGAAGACCTTTCTTAGCAACTGGAGCTGCCTTGATAGATGTGCAAAAAGGTGAACTAACCCTAAGGGTGGGGAATGAAGCAGTGCACTTTAATCTTAATAGGAGTTTGGAACACCCTGATGTAGATGCAGAAGGTTGTATGGATGTAGAAAACAATAGTCTCCTCAGTGTTGAATTGAATTCTGATTGTATTCTTCAACATTCTATCAATGAAATTGAGATAAATTTTCAATATCCTGAGAGTATTGATTGTGAAATGTTGCCTTCTAGTATGTATGACAAAGAAACAGTCTCGAGCTTAAATGAAAACAATCAAGATGATGAATGCAACTAGGGACAGAAAACTACTGAGCAAGAAACTAGTGCAGAAGGGTTAATATTGAAGGAATTGCCCAGTCATTTGAAATATGTTTTCTTAGAACAAGAAAAGAGGAAACCAGTCATCATATCACCGTGATTGATCGAACTGAAGAATGTAAGTCATGAAATTCTAAGAAAGTACAAGGAATCTATCAGATGGTCAATGGAGGATTCAAGGGTATCGCCTCCATTCAGAAGTGCACAAATAAAATATTGTCGACGATAATGTAAAACTTCTATTGAGCATCAAAGGAGGCTGAACCCTATGATGAAAGAAGTTATTAGAAAAGAAGTTCTGAAATGGTTAAATGCAGGTTTTATATATGCTATATCAGATAGTTCTTAGGTGAGTGAGCCCAGTGTAAGTGGTTCCTAAGAAAGGTGGATTCACTGTGATTATAAATGAAAAGAATGAACTGATTCCTACAAGAACTGTGACAGGATGAAGAGTGTGTATTGACTACAAAAAACTAAAATTGCAACAAGAAAGGATGACTTTCCCCCATTTTCATTGATCGATAGTCGGATAGGTCATGGTGACACCCTCACTTCTCGCTTTCACATGGATACTCTGGATATAACCAAATTGCCATTGCACTTGAGGATTAGGAGGAAACCACCTTTACATGTCCATTTTGCACTTTTTCTTTCAGAATAATGCCATTTGGATTGTGTAATGCTCCTGGTACATTCCAAAGATGCATGATGTTTATATTTTTTGATTTAGCAGAAGAAGTTATGGAGATCTTCATGGATGACTTCACAAAGGTATGGATCCAAGTGAATGAAGGTCTCGTATAACTTGGGGATGATTTCAAAGGTGCAAGGACAAGAATCTAGTCAATTGGGAAAATGACACTTATCGTTATTGTAAGGAATTGTCTTAGGGCACATGATTTCTGGAACAGGGCTAGAAGTAGACCAAGCAAAAGTTTCAATTATAAGAAATTTGATACCACCCACTACAGTCAAGGGAATTAGAAGTTTCTTATTACATGCTGGATTTTACAGAAGATTTATCAGAGATTTCTCAAAAATTGCTACACTACTATGCAGATTGCTGGAAAAAGATACTAAGTTCAATTTTGATGAATCCCCATACCCTTTGAAGAGATCAAACTGCAATTAGTCAAGCTCCCATCATGGCAAACCAGAGTGGAACAACGAATTTGAAATCATGTGTGATGCCGATTTTGCAATGGAGTCAGACAGCGTAAAGTCGAAAGGTATTCAAGGCCATATACTGCAACCTTCAATGAAGCCTGTGAAATTTACTTACTACCGAAAAGGAGATAGCTGCACAGTATTTCAGATATGAAAATTTAAAGCATACATTTTGGGTCCTATGTTATTATACACATTGATCATGCAAGAATTAAATATCTAATGGCAAAGAAAGAAGCAAAGCCAAGACTGATCAAAGGGTATTGTTAGTTACAAGAATTTGATCTAGAAATAAACGATAAGAAAGGTTGTGGACAATGTGATACGATCACTGGTTTGTAGGGAAAACCTCATTGCATAAGAAGAAGAAAGGGAAATAGTAGAAATTTTTCCAAATGAGCAGTTATTCCAGTTGTCACTCCAATCACCTTGGTATGCTGATATTGTGAACTTCTTAGCATGTGGAATTATGCCACCATAATTCAGCTACCAACAGAGAAAAAAGCTAAGGACTGACAAATGTGTACTACATTTGGACGACCTATCACGCTAAGAGGAGCCGATCCGACCATCAAGATGTACCGTAAGGTGTTAAAGTATGATTTTACAGAATGTCATGCATCACCATATGAGGACATTTTGCAGAGACAAAATGTTCTACAAAATTCTCTTAGTCTAGATTTTATCGCCTACTATCACAAGGACTGCTTTTGAATGGGTGAAGCTGCGGTGATCAATGCCAAAGAATGGAAATATCAAGAAGATATGAAATGCCTCGTGAAGGTATCCCCGTCAGTAAACTATTTGATGTATGGGGAATAGATTTTATGGGGCCTTTTCAGCTTCATATATGGAAATATATACATACTTAGCTATAGATTATGTATCAAAACGGGTCGAGGCAATAATCATTCCAAAATGATGCTAATACGCTTGTGGATTTTACAAAGAAATATTCTCACAGATTTGGGACACCCGTAACTATAATCGCGATGGAGGAAGCCACTTGCAATATGTGTTTAACAAACTCATGGGCAGATATGGTATCAAACACCTTATGAGCTTGGCTTATCATCCTCAAACAAATGGGCAAGCTGAAATTTCAAACAGGGAGATAAAGAAAATTCTTGAAAATACTGTAAGCTCCAGCATAAGAGATGGGTCTTTGAAACTTGATGATGCACTTCTCACCATACAGGACTACTTTTAAACTCCCATCAAGATGTCCCACATCGCTCATTTCTTCAAAACCGCCACCTTCCTCGAGCTAGAATATAAAGCTATGTGGCTCCATCAATAGCTAAATTTTGATTTCAAGGTCAAGTAAAGAAGAGAGGCTACCCAAGCAAATGAATTGAAGAGTCAGAGAATGAAGCTTAAGATAAATGTGACCCACAAAGATAAAACAAAAATGGCATGATCAAAGGATTTTGAGGAGAGAATTCAAAGCAGGAGATCAAGTCCAGTTATTCAACTTCAGACTAAGACTCTTTCCAAGGAAGCTTAAATCAAAATGGAGTGGACCGTATACAGTAGTATCAAGTACACATTTTGGGGCAATGACACTTAGAACCAACAATCATGAGGAATTCAAAGTTAATGGTCAGATATTAAAGCACTACCTTGGGAAAATGCAAAGGGAAGAATGACTTCTAGTTCTGAATGAGAAAATTTGAAGAAATAGAAATATAGTAGCAGCAAGTCCAACTAAAGACAAAAAATTGAGCAGCTTTGTGGAAGGCAATCCACACGCTTGTTTTAAGCTTCCGTTATACTTTTGTGTGAAAATTTTAAATAGCTTTTTGTAATTTCTCTTCCACATTGTCAGAAAGTAAGTAAATTTTTTTTTAGTTTTGCAGGACAATAAGAATGTGCAAAGGAGGAACATCTACAATCAAACTTCCAATCTGCAAAAGAGACGAAAAAAAGGGGCAGCATACTCTTCTGGAACTTAATAAATTTTATCTCTGATTTAGAATGATTGAAAGTTTGGGGGAATTTTATTTTTTTGTGCTTCAATTTGAATCTGATGCATGGTTGAATATATTTGATGAATGAGCGAATGATGAAGATGAATAATGCTTGTTTTGATTAGATTGAGTGAATTGGAATTGCTGGAATTTGAATTGTTAAGGGAGACCTGGATAGAAATGATGAAATTATAGTAAGAAAAATTCCAGGTCGAAACATAAATGTTTAAGTCGCGACCGAAATGACATCAAGTCACAAGTTGAGATCCAGTCAGAATAAAGGACATTTAGGTCACGACCAGAATTACTAAGGATGAGAAAAAGAAACAGGTTGTGACATCCATATCCCTGTTGTGACAACTTCTCAAGTCGCGACAAACAACATGAGGTCACGATAGGAAAGGTGCAATTTTGAATAAAAATTAGGTTTTGAAGCCTTTTATTTGGGCTGCCCAAAGATTAAAGATAGAATCTTATCAGAAATCATTAATTAAGAGACTGAATTTAATGTCGCGAATTTCCCATATCGCAATCACATTACTGAGCCCAACTTCCATTCCAATTTCTAGTCATCTTTAATTCATCCCAACTTTTCCACATTTGCATCCATCGTTTAGAACCCCTGAAATAACTTGTTATTAATACAGAACCAGAAACCAAGCCTTAATTAAAAGAATCAATTTAGGTTGCTTAGTTTCAAAAGAATAATTCCAGAACATTCAATAACTCTCAGAGAAACGATCAAACTTCCTTTAAAATTTTCCAAATCTCCTGTTGGAAATAGCCAAGACGCTTGAATCCGAGAAATGGCATTTAATTCATTCATTGGAAAAATGAAAAAAAAAAAAAGAGAATTAAGAGCTTTATCGTTCCCATGAGAAGCAAGATCACTATAAAAGGATGGGAAGACATAGAAAGAATAAACAAAGAGGATGAAGAAAAAGGAGAATGGAGGAAAAGCAGAGTTCCTATAAAATGCAGATGATGGAATGAGTAGAGCCTAAAACAACCAACTCTAGTCATGATTCCATACAAAGCTCTATAATCATGAGAATGGATGATGAGAAGGGAATTGGAAGAAGGGTTAACCAGAACCCCCATCATCCAAAGGAACTCGGACATAAGAGGCAAGAGGGCTCATAATTTGTCGAACAACTCATAATGTACCCTTCCTTCCTAGCAAATTGAGACTGGGAACCGATAAAGGTGAGCTACAAATTTTTAGAGGGAAGGCATGTGGTTTAGATCAAGAAATAGAGAGTTTTTCCTGGATTAGATACAGCCCTATTTGTAATTTTTGCATTAGATAAAGAAATCAAATTGTACAATATCGAGATGTTTTGATATTTGAATAAAATTCCTGTTGATTAACAAATTGAATGTTTTTGGGTTCATGAATTGATATACTGAATTTTGTGTTTGTGTCATTTCCTGTTAGCATGAAAATTATGAGTGCCTTCTCTGTATAAGGATCAAATGACCAATTCTATTTTTATCCCAAGAACAACAATGCAAAAAATAAAAAATAAAAATAAGGGCATAGGCTAGTAAACTGGAATCAGGAGTAGCAGCCTTAATTTAAATTAAGATAGATTGCAGAATTAGGAAAAGGGATAATACTGATAGAACAAATAAAATGATTGAATTGTGTATATTAACAGTGAGTTAACACAAGTCTTGAAGGAACAGTACACTAGGTCAACAAAACTCATGAAACTTTGAGAAGAATTAGGAACATCTTTTGGGAAAATTCAGTATTAAGAGTTCATGGTCCTAGAACTTGTTAGATTATTGGTTGAGGCGAAATCCTAAGTGAAAACCACCAACAAGAAATGATTGAGGCCATCCTTGGAAGTTTGAGCCTTTCAAAGCCTACCCTCACTATATGCTAAGGCATAAACTCTAGTCCCTGATTTGAGCCAAACAAGCCTTATTTCTTCAATAATCGCAACCCAAAAACCCGACCTCTCACTTAGCCAATCCCAAAGAAAGAACCCCAAATTACCTCCGGGCCTGTAACACAAAATGTCAACTATAAAGAAAGAAACAAGTTTGGGGGAATATATGTCCATACATTACAAGGAAGGAGGAGAAGAAACAACTTGAAAATTAGAGAAAAAGAAGTAGAGATTGAAAAGAGGAGTAAGTTTTGTCTTGCGGCCTATCTCCCTTGAACAATTAAGCTCATAGGGGTGTTTCAACACCTAGTACCCTAATGCCAACTTGTATGGGAGCTACTAGCCCAAAGTTCTCTAAGAGTGATAGAAAGCCTAAGAAGACAAAACATTGCACTATTCCCATTCCTAGAAATAAATACAAAGAGAGTTCCAAAAAAGGGAACTGGCCTGATAGGGTGCAAGTGGCAAAGGAAAATGCAATCAAAAGATTTCAAAAAGCTGCACCAGGACAAAAACTGAGGAGAATTTTCATCAACAAGGAAGAAAAATGATGAAAGCTGAAGGCAATTAGATGTAAAGAAAAGTGGAACTGCACTTGGTAACCTAAAATGCCCAATCATCTACCCAAGTACCTGTACCTAACATTACAAGCCTAAAGACCTCTTTGATCCCTAAGGTTGAATTTGCCTACATTAGTGGATATCAATATGAAAACAAGACTAAGGGACTTTAAATCCGCTTTCTAAGAAAACCTGTAAGATTAACTAATTCGACTTGAAGATGAAAAGGATTGAAGACATGCACACATACACAGAACAAGACTTGTTGAATAAACAGTTTAATTACTCGATTTCATCAAGGTATTTGTGATAGAAGTGGAAACCATTCCTTTTTCTTAAATCCAAACTGAAATTTAAAATGATGCTCCTAGCTCCTATTTCAAGTTAGCAGGTGAAATGAGAAAGACTGTGGTTTGAATCAGAAAAATGTCCTTAAAAATTTAGCTTAATTGTTTGAGGACAAACAACTTTTTATTTTCTTTGCTTAGGGACAAGCAAAATTTTAAGTTTGGGGGAATTTGATGAGTCTAAAAACTCATTTGATTTTAATTCATTTTTTTGAGTACATTGCAAGATAAATGTTGATTCATATGTATAAACTTGATAATTTACTCAAATTTAATTTGCAAGAAAATACAGCAGTAAGGTAAACTCAAAGTTCAAGAAATCAAATTTCTACAAGAAAATTAAAGTTGCAACTAATGCTTCAATGAAAACCTTTATTCGAGGTCGCAACGTTCTTTTCAGGTCGCGACTTGGAACTAAATTGGGAGTCACAACGAGGGGATTTAAGGTTGCAACTACATGAGAGCGGGAGAACAAAAAGGAGGTCGCGACCACTCACTAAGGTCGCGACCTAAATAAATATCGAGCACTGCAAAGCCAGGTCACAACCTAATAACCAGGTCGCGACCTACAACCTGAAGCTGAGCCAACGAAGTCTTACCAAGAAAATGGAAATTGCGATCACTTGATTAGCCAAGAACCTCGAGGGAGGTCGCAACTTGAAGACACACTGAAACAAAAAATCAAGGTCGCAACTATGTTTAAAGCAACCGACAACCCGTGAACTAAAAGAGCAACGCAGGTTGTAACATTTCATCTCGAGTCACGACTCAGAATACGTAGTTTAATGAGGAAACAAAGCTGCAATCGGAAATCGAGGCTCACGCACTGGCTTAAAGGCAAGGGGTTTCTTAAAGGCCACGACTGATTATTGAGGTCGCAACCTAAGATCAGAGCATAAAAAGCAAGATATTCAAGAACGAGGTCACAAATCAGAAAAAGGAAGTCGACCGAGTCGAGGGCAAGCAGAACTGGAAATTGAGGTCGCAATCTTAAACTGAGGTCACGACCTATAGTGTAGCAAGGAAAGGAAGTCCTGACTCAGAACTAAAGTGGTGACGACTAAAAGGAGGTTGCAACCTAAAACTTAGAATGCAGTAGAAAGGGAAGACAACGAGGTCGCAACATGAGATCGAGGTCGCGACCACTAATCGAGGAATGTTGCAAGGAACCTGGTCGCAACTGAAGAAACTAGTCGCAACTAAACAAGGGATATCCAAGTCGCAACACCAACCCGAGGTCGCAACCTGAGACAGTAATCTGGGCTTTTTCTTTAAAAAACTACCTGGAGCGTTTCTAGATTTGGCCCATTTTCTTTTTAACAGTTATAAATAAGCTTTTCTAGAATAGTAAAGAAACCTCAACTTTTTCAGGTCTATACCAAGAACTGGGAGAGAAGAAGGGTTCATTGTATAGTTTAGAGTAGAATTTTTTTTTTCTTTATTTTATTTTCTGGATCTGAATCGCGAATCAAGAAGACCCGCAGAAATTCCAATTTCGAAAAAGGGCAAATTGTATTTCGGTTACTTAAATTGTAATTTCGCTAAAAATCTGAAATTTATTCTAGATCTCGACGAAGAAACGGATTTCACCGCTGGAATTGTCTCGAACGAAGCTAGCACGATAATTTCCGCTTAATTCCGAGACAAATGGTTGGCATCGCTTACGAGGCAATCGCGCTCGTGCCATAAAACGATTTTGGTTGTGATGAAAGTCATATATAACACATACTCATGTGCAATAAGTGGTATGAGTAGAGAAATGACAAAATTGACAATAGATGGTGATCAATATCAATTCTGAAAGATGGACATAATGGCTTTGAATTTAAGATTTAAGTCACAAAAAGACGAAATAGTCACAGGACTTCCTTGTCTCTCCCACAACCAAAGGCAAAAACGTGAATGGGGAAAAATATTACGTATCACGAAATGGAGTTGAGCAATGAGAGTGGCTTCCTTCTCTCTAGAAATACGGGCGATCCGACCGTCGGCAATCTTCGGGGCAAGAGGGAGAACTGCCTACGCAAGTAGTGGCTTCGTGGTACTGGGGATTTGTGAGCTCGGGAGGTGTGGGTTTCTCCTACTTGGTTTTATTCTCTTAAGCACTTGTGAATGTTTGAGTTGAATGAGGCCGTGAGGGGTTATTGATCGGTTCCAAATTCGAACCGTTGTTAGGATTTTAAACCCATGTGGACAGTCCGTGACTGTCCACGGGCTGATTTGGGTGCTTTTTGTGAAATCATGTGTTAATGTATGCCTTGATTTGAAAAAGGTCGGGAATGGCCGTGAAATGCGGGTTCACAAAGTGAACCGACGAATGGATGTGTGTTTGAACCATAAAACCTAGGTTTTTACTGTTCAAAGGAATAGTGACACAAAAATATATTTTTGTGTGAAAATGTGCTTGGTCAAGGGATTCAAGTCGAATTGTTTGCGTTGATCATTAGCCAAAGTGAGCTAATTTTGATGAAATTGATTAACACCATAAGGACATGATTGTGTGATTGGATATTATATGGATAAGGTGCATGTTTACATTTGATGTGATTAGACCAGACTGAATCGCAGATATATGCATTCCATATGCAATCGAAACACCCTAGGACTATAGAGGGTGCATGAGATGAGTCTAGAGAAATGGTTCGAGGGTAGTCTAATAATAATAACGATAGTCCATACTAAAATATCAATCGCTTGAGACTCGCCTAACTGATATACATCGGAGGGTAGACCATATAATAATAATCAGCTTCGGGAGATGTTCTTAAATTGATATATCTCTAGGGTAGTCCACTAAATATAACATCGTAGGTGACTATCCACTATTTATATCGGAGGGTAGTCCACAAATTATAAATAAATAGATTTGTTAAAACAATGTTTCTTACACGAGGCTTAGGCAAGTGTGAGGGAGTCGCGAGGACTCAATGAGTCAGAGCAGGTAGACATTCAAGTAGGATCATGCATTTGTTTGAATGTGTGTTTATTTTGGAACATTGCACTGCACTTAGGTGGAGAGTAGCCCACTTGGGGCGATTCCACTACTGAGCATTAGCTCACCCTGTCGAGGTATATTATTTTACAGGTACAGGGAGCGTGCGAGGGAGGCTGAGTTTAGAAGAAAAGCCGGATTGTGGCTTTGATGACTTAAAACATGTATTAGAATTCTCTAATTTTAATATATGTGTTGTATAAGAGTAAATATTTGAACTCTTAGAACTATTAGATATAGTTGGATTCATAGTTGGTATATTTTTATGAGTATTGTTTATGGGCCCAAGTGGCCGTTTTACTCATGTTGAGAATATATTGTACTGTTTGGGACAGGTATATGCAGGTATTGTACTTGGGTAGAGCTCCCCGTATAAAGGAGACTCTGCCCGAATTTCTGAAGTGGCGTCGGGTAACCCGACATCCACTTGTATTCCGCGGGTTGACGGGTAGTCAACGGACCCCGGATCGAGAGGCTGCCACATAGCTTGCATCGTGAGCTTAGGTATACGAATACCTAGGAGCTCAGAGCCTGGTATCCATCACCACTAGGTGGTTTGATGTGAAGTATAGGTATATGGAAACCTAGAGATTGAGGAAATTGGGCTTAGGCCATAGCCGAGTAAGAACATTACCACTAGGTGTGGTTCGGTGATAAGTGTAGGTATGAGATTACCTTGGAAATCACGGGACAAAACTAGGACACTACATGCACGTGTTTTGTGTGTTTTGTGACGGTGAATTATTGTGTTCGTGTGCATGACATGTTTCATGTGTTGAAATTTTATGTGTGTTTGCGATTAGCACATGGATGTGTTAGAAAATATTTTGAGTGGTACAAAGGTACAAAACTCCGAACGGGCAAAGAATAAATATACAAATTTTTAAGTATAAAATTGAGACTGAGATGAAATGAAGAAAATAAACTTCATAAATTAGTTGGGCTATTAGGTGATGAAAATAATTTTCTAGGGTTTTACAGTGTAAAACTGAAGAAAATTGAGTGAAATAATTTTTGTTATGAAATTATTTGAGTATGTTGAAGAAAATAATTTTCTAAGGTTTTACAAGTTGTAAAATTGAAGAAAATGGAAGAAAATAAATTTTTATAAATTTATTTGGGTGTTATGGAAAATGAAAAAAAAAATGAAAAATGAGTATATGTATTTTTTTTTTTTTTGGTATTTCCAGTGGCTGGAACAAATAATAAATATTGAGAAAAAAAAATTTTTGATGCAGTAACGTGGGTTGGGCTACTGCCCAAACAATATTGTGAGAAAGTAGTTTGTATTGCAAGAGAGTGGGTTGTATTGCAGAGATTTAGGCTTAAATGGCTAGGTAATTGTATTGCATTTCTGCTTATTTGTTGCAATAGGAGGTCGTTTGAGCAATAGGAGGGTGTGTCACAAATGCAACAACGATTGTGACCTGGTGGCCTTGGGTGTGCAGTGAGTAAAGTGTATTGCAATACACTATAGTGTATTGCAACAGGCAGTGTTGGCTTAAGAGGCTTTGTATTGCAGGAAGAGTATTGTACGAAAAGATTGTATCGCAATACACTCAGGTGTATTGTGACTGAGGCAGGCTTGAAGGCTGGCCGTTTGTATCGCAATACACATAGTGTATTGTGACCAAAGTGGCTAGGCGGTCGGGCTAAATCAGACACAATACAAAGGTGCCGGGTCGCAAGACGCCGCAGCGACAAAGACGCATTGTGGCACGCGCACACGCCACGAGCCACTCCGGCGCCGAGGCGCCTGCCACAAGACCGTCCCTAGCAACGACACGGCCGGGACCCGACCACGATACGACCGCCCGCGTGCGGCCATGTGCACGCTCGCGCCACAAAGGCGCACTGGCGTAGCGCCGGGCCGCTTTTGGTGCTCGTGTATCCGCTTGGTTTTTGACCGGTTTTTCTCGACTTAGTAGTGTTTCGGAAGCCACCGGGTTGGGACTCGCTTCATGAACATCGTTTCATCACAAAATTTCAAATTTTTTTTAATTGAAAAATAAAATCAAATCAAATCAAATTGGATAAAATTTTCGAAAAATAATTTTCAAAATAAAATTTTCAAAATAAAATTTTATCGAAACAATATTTTAAATGCAAATTGATTGCGATATTAATTGAGTTATGTGTATGATTAGGTGTCTCTGCTAGTGTTTATGCTTTAGAGATGTCAGATATTTAATCACTATTTGAAATGGATTACAAAGGGTAGTTGCGTAGGAAACTATATGCATGGTGTAATGTGTATAGGAAAAAGGGTGAATGCTAAGGTTAGGAACTATGACCTTAGGGATTTGGATACTGAAATGAACAAGAAAGCTTAGAATTTTATTGAAATAAATGAATTGAGTGGTTGGAATTTAGCACCACTTAGGAAATGAACGGGCCGGCCTTCATGGTCACAAGTCTATTTTCACTGCATCCGCATTACTAGTTGGGGACCAAATGAAAATTAAATGACTCTTGTTGCCATTGACCTGTATAGATGGCTAGTCGAAGACTCCAGGGACGAGGGCGTCCACGGGGTACCGGGGTCAGCACCACCAAAGATTTAATCACAGACTTTGCCGAGGTCGTAGGTACATAAACAATGCTATAACACAGCCGGTATAGCAGTGTATTTGTGAAGATCCTAAGAACCTCTCGTGAGGCTTAGGCGCATCATCCTCCGACATTCACAGGGGAAGGAGACCTGATGGTGATAGACCATTTGTTTATGCAGATCGAGAAGGTGTTAGAGATACAGATTACCTCTCGACACGACCAAAGATTAGACTAGCCAAGGCTCGCTTAGAGAACGAGTCTAAATATATGGAAATGGGCAAGGACCCTCGAGACCTGGGGAGGAGCCATTATTGAGAGCCCTCCCCTGTGGATTAGGGCGAGAATAGGTACGACATAAATGAGGTTGTGAGTTGTGAGATCTCGGGACTCTACCCACAGTGGACCTGAGGATCATGGACATGTCAGAGTTCGATGTCATCCTGGGGATGGATTAGCTAACAAATTACGTGGCTTTTATCGAACAGGAGTTATCAGGAGAGCCACCGCCCCACACACAGATCTGCACTATGTGGTACTTCAGGGGACAAACATAATATTTTGCCTCGTGCAAGATATCACGAGTCCAAGTGTCGTGATTGGGCCAGGGTCAGCTACGAGCCCACCCCAGAGGACTATGGACCAAAATTTTAGATTCACCCTCGAGTAGCATGCGAGTATGCGGATGTTCTTCCGCATGAGCCACCGGACTACCTGGCAGAGGGTAGACTTTGCATCGAAGCCACACCTACATTTTTACCCATCTCTATGACTCGTGATACGAGCTAAGATCAACGAGTGGCGTGAACCCCGAGTTCAAATTTAAGGTGAGCAACCTGGACAAGGGGTTCATTGCACTGGGCACTTCACCATGTGGGGCTCCGCTCGTCATAAAAAGTTAAGGACAAGACCCTTGGACTGTGCATTGACTACAGGCAGTTGAATAAGGTTACGATCAAGAATCGGTACCCATTGCCGAGGATTGACGATTGGTTTGATCAGTTGAGAGGAGCGCGAGTCTACTCCAAGATAGACCTTCACACTGGTTACCATCAGCTGAGAGACCATCAGCTGTACGCTAAGATCAGTAAGTGCGAGTTTTAGCTTACTGAGGGGAGATTTTTGGGACACGTGGTGTCGCACCAGAGGCCGTAACACCCAGAGAAGGTCGAGGAAGTGATGAGTCGAGAGGACCAATGTCAATCTTCGAGATACTAAGCTTTGGATCGGGTCGATATTACACGAGATTCGAGAATGGGCCAAGTCACTATCTCTAGGCGTGATGTGGATCCTCACCTATGGGACATGGACTCATGGTCGGGTGGCCCGACCATAGAGAGAGATTGAGGATACTTGAACACCTCAGGATAATGTGTCAAGTAACAAGGGGGAGGATCAACTTTCTCCTAGTTCTGGGGAAGAGGCATAAGACTTCTGCTTCACACTAGTTTCGTGGACTAAATAGATTAAGCATGAGTGACGGGATTGCCCCAGAGACAGGGATCCTAAGACCTAGGACAATGCAGCCCTGGGGCTAGCCGTAGGATAGAGAGTATACAGCTTCATTCCTCCACACCCTAGTACCGGGCCAAAGGAACCAAGCCGCTGGGTGCTATACAAGTAATTCTAACAAAGACAGATAGCCAGAGGGGCCAGACATTGTGGGTCAAGTCGTGACAGATCGAAGCCATGCATGGGGGCATGGTGGACCTTAGGGTGGTGTAATCTATCGTTGTTGATGTCGTGTTGACATGGATGAAGGATGTACCATCGGGTCAGTCACATCGGGACCTTAAATGTCATGTCATAAATTCATACGTGCCTTGATTTAGCTTAGAGGTTAAGGCCTAGAGAAGCTGTATAGATGTTCTTCCCTAGGATGGTGGGTGAGAGTCACCTGATAGGTCGAGATTATGAGTGAGTGATCTCTAAGATTCGCCTCATGGTGGACCTCACTGGGTGTCACAAAGACGACATTATCAAGGCTCTGCACGGTGAATATCAAGCAAGGAGTCGAAAGTGTGGGTGTGCACTAAGATGCCTATTCACTACTCATGGTGAGTGTGGGTTGAGTTTATCTTTGGGACTAAGTCCAATGAAGACTCATAGTTCGAATCAAGGAAATGAAAAGTACTGTGAAAGTGTGTCATAAAGCAAAAGGCGGGGGTCGTTAATCCCCTAAGGTGAGAAGCCTGGAGTTATGGGTGAAGGAGACCCGCGGTAGTATCCGAAAGGTCCTGTGTGGGTGTAAGAGACCCGGGGAGATATCCCGAATTTCTGTGTGGGTGTGAGAGACCCGAGGAGATATTCAAAATTCTGTGTGAACGAAAGAGGCTCGAAGTGTGTCAAGAAGCAGGCTCGCCTCGGATGAAACACACGCATGGTTATCGCAATGCACTAGAGTCGAGTGGATAGGAGTCGGGAGTGACTCGAGATGAAAAACACACGACATTAAGCACAATGCCAGACTTAGAGTCGAGTGATGTGAGCCTGGGGTGACTTGAGGTTCAGTACCCCATTGAAATTACATCAGGTGTTCTTGAAATGAGCGGTTTCAGAAATGGATGTCATTCATTTATACACTGCATTGACGATCCATCGATTTTCAAAGTGATTGTAACCTTGAGAGGTTAGCTACACAACAAGCAAGGGTTGTGTAGGGTTACGTGTTGTATGGATTACATACGGTAGTTAGACTACATGCCGCAAAGATGCACCCGGATCATAAGGGCAGGATTACTGTTCTGAAGTGGAATTCGCCTACAACAATAGTTAATGGGGGAGAGCATAATGGTAACGGCACCATATGAGGCATTGTATGGGAGGCCATGTAGATCACCGTTATGTTGGACCGAGGTGGGAGAGAGCTCCATCACTGGTCTTGATCTGATTAGAGACACCTCCGAGAAGGTGAGCTTGATATTTACAACGCCTTCTCACGCCGAGCCGACGTAAGAGCTGCTGGCGGCATAGCGCGACGCTGACCCTTAGAGTTTGAGGTCAGATCACGCCTTCTTGAAGGTGATGCCTAAGAGGGGAGGGGCAGTTCGATAAGCGCGAAAGCTATCGCGAGGTTTATCGGGCCGAGATACTAGAGAGGATAGGCACCGCTATGCACGGTTAGCGTTACCGCCTGAAAGATGTCGTGTCCACGAGGTGTTTAATGCCTCCATGCCCGGAAATATACCCGGGATCCAGCTCATGGTGGATTAGGGCATTGGAGGTTGATACGCTGCATGGGACCTTCGAGGAGGGACCAGTGCATTGTTGATAGCCGTGATAAGGTTTTGCGACCCAAGACCGGAGCAGCGAGTACTCATGAGGCACTAGCTGAGCCGGAGTGAGTCAACGCTGGAGTAACGAGACACGATGCGGCCACATATCCCTTCTCGTTTAGGGATGAAGGTAATGCGGATTTAGTCGCTTAGCATTTAAATGACCTGCTTACAGTGGCATGGTAGAGTGCACGTTGCATATGCATGTGAGTGATTGTAATTGTCCTAAATTTCGGGACGAAATTCTTTTTAAGGAGGAGAGAATGTAAGACCCGAGAAATTCCAATTTATGGGAAAAATGGCAAAATCGTAATTTCGGTTGTGAAATTGTAATTTCGGTTAAAAATCCGAAATTTATTCTCTAGATCTCGGACGACGAAACGGATTTCACCGTTAGAATCGTCTCGCGAAATCTAGATAGCACGTAAAATTCTCGCTTAATTCCAAGACAATGGGGAAGGATGACAAAGTGACGGTGGCACTGTAACAAAAAAGCCAGAAACGATTTTGGTTGTGACGAAGTCATATATAACACGCGACTCATGTGCCATAAGGGTATGAAAGTAGAGAAATGATGAAATGATCGCCAAGATAGTGAGAGAGTGTCTTCCTTCTCTCTAGAAATACCGGCGATCCACCAAGCCAAGCAGCTTCTCGGCAAGAGGGAGAACCGGCCTACGCGAGGGCTTCAAGGTGGGTACCGATTTAGGAGTCTCAAACTCGAGGAGGCAGGGGTTTCTCCCTACTTGGTTTTATTCCTTTAAGCACTTTGTGAATGTTTGAGTTGAATGAGGCCGTGAGGGGTTGCTTGATCTGCCTCCCAAATTCGGGAACCGGTTGTTAGATTTTTGAAACCCATGTGACAAACCGTGACTGTCCACGGCTGGATTTGGGTTGCTTATTGTGAAATCATGTGTTAATGTATGCCTTGATTTGAAAAGGCCGAATGGCCAGTGGAAATGAGGGGTTCGTTAAAGTGAACCGACGAATGGAGGTGTGTTCTCGAACCGTAAAACCTAGGTTTTTACTGTTCATAGGAATAGTGACACAAAAAATATATTTTTGTGTAAAAATGTGTTTGGCCGAGTGATTCAAGTCGAATTACTCGTGTTTGATCATTAGCCCAAGTGAGCTAATTTCGATGAAATTGATTAATTACCTGACATGATTGTGTGATTGGATATTATGTGGATATGTGCAAGTTTACATATTTGCATGTGATTAGACTGTATTGGAATTGGCATACATGCATTCCATATGCACTGAAACACCCTAGGACTATAGGAGTGAGTGCATGAGATGAGTCTAGAGAAAATGGTTCGGAGGGTAGTCTAATAATAATAATGATCAGAGGGTAGTCCATACTACAAATATCAATAGTCAGAGACGGCCTAATTGATATACATCGGAGGGTAGACCACACATAATATCAATCGTCGGAGACGGCCTAATTGATATATCTCGGAGGGTAGTCCACTAAATATAACATCGGAGACGGTCCACTATTTATATCGGAGGGTAGTCCACAAATTATAACAAATAGCTTTGTTAAAAACAATGTTTCTCATACTATATTAGTAAGTGCGAGGAGTCGGTGAGGACTCAGTGGTACGAATGATGCAGACATCTGCCAGATCATGCATTTGCTTGAATGTGTACTTATTTTGGGAACATCGCACCGCACTTAGGTGGAGAGTAGCCCACTTAGGGCGATTCCACTAACGAGCATTAGCTCACCCTGTCGAGGGATATTATTTGATGTGTACAGGAGCGCGGCGAGGGATACCGTTTCTGTAGGTCGAAGCTTGTACAGTAGTTTGACAGGCTTATGACTTAATACATGTATTAGAATCTCTAATTTTAATATATGTGTCAGATAAGAGTAAATATTTGAACTCTTAGAACTATTGATATAGTTGATTCATAGTTGGTATATTTTTATGAGTATTGTTTATAGCCCAAGGGCTGCTTTACTCATGTTGAGAATATATTGCACCGTTTGTAATGTGTATACATTGTGATTGCACTTCCGTAGAGCTCCCGTGATAGCTGAGACTCCCGCCCCGACTTCGGCGGCGTCGGGTAACCCGACATCCACTTGTATTCCGCTGGTCGACGGTAGTCAACAACCCTGATCGCGAAGGCCAGCTAACCGTGCGTAAACGAGCAGAAGCTGGATTTCATTTTTGATATTTTCTTCTTAATATTATTGCCTTAAAATTTATGAAATCTAGACAAATTTATGGAATTTGTTTCTTTCGCCATTACGCTTACAAAGTGGAAGTACTGATCATGTCTATCAGAGATTGTAATTGATAATAAATGGAGACGCAGCTTCACTAGCATGGGTGTAACGTTAGTCACAGTCTTTCCTGCATAATATGGAAAGAATTATTTTGATTGGGATTTATTTGATTGATGTGGTTTTTGAATAGATAAGTTCCTAATGGTAGTACCGAATACCGCCTGCTGGAGCGATTCGATCTCGATTTTTCAGACGCCTCAGTGACACAGAGTCAGGTACGCCAGTTACCATTAATGAACTCGAGCTCGAAGTTTCTTTAGATAAATCCCCATTCACTCATAATTAGCTGGAGGGAGTATTTATCAAATTAAATAATCGTGAGATTTCACTTAATCTAAAGGGGGTAGTTCTCAACCCTGCGTGGTTAGCTCGAGGATCTTAATCAAGGGAAGAACCAATATATTTGAAGGATGAGCCATTGATTAGTACCCAAAAAGCGCTATTTTGAACCCTATTTAAGATAGCTTCTAAGTGCTTTTTGTGTACTAATCATATTAATTAACCCGATTGACACGTGTAGGTCCCTTTGGTACTAATGATTGTATTTCAAGGTCAGCTTATAGCTTTGTGTTTCATAAAACCTATCCTAACATATCAAGCTGTTATACGTAATTTGAGCTGACGAACCAGTTCGTATGATTTATCTTGATTGCATCAAGCCAGTGAACGGCGAAATTGAAGTTGAAACAAGTCGGACGCAGTCGAATATGTGGATGCAAGCACGAAGAACAGAAATTCGCTATACAGCAATTTCGCCAGCGAATTTTCAAGAGATAGCGAAATTTCGCTACATAGCGAAATTTTCACCTTTAGTGAAATCTTTATTCCCTTGTTTGGTGTACAAATGACCCTGTTTTTGGTTTTTTCCATCTCTACCCTCAATGTAATTATACTATTTAGGATAGATTGGTATTTTCACCTGGTTGTAAGGTTATATAAGCCATTTTGTGAACATCTTGTAACCTAACTTTCATTTGAAGGCATTTTTCATTACGGGCCCCTGTTTTCTGCCCTCATTTGCTCTTTTTTCTCTCCTCTGTCTCTCACTTTCTAGGCAACCAAGCACACGCCTTTGAAGATGACAACTCAAAGGATGTTTGGCTAAAGCCTCTAAACCTTGAAGAGGAGGGTTCATAGGTAGGTTGATAAGGTTTGCAGGTGTTCCTCTCGTTTTTTCATAGCTTGTGCATCATGATTATGGTTGAAACTTCAAAACTAGGTTTAAATGATATTTTGATGTAATTTCTTTGGTCAATACTTTAGACGGAGCTTTTAGGCTTCAAAGGTAATTCTTAGCGTTAGATACACTCCACATCCATTAGTTGTCATTTACGCAGCCACTCCGAGGTAGGTGGTTAAATGCTAGATTTTAACTTCATGAACATTTAAATGCCTGTGCAAATGCTATGTTTCAAAGAGGAATGGTACTAAGGGTTAGTCTTTAAAGTTAAACCAAGATCCGGTTTTTGAAATGACTATAGGTCATTTACCTTAATGCGAGGAAATTACCCGAGGACACCTTTGCAACCATATCATACCAAACTAGTGACTTGAAACTTCAAGGTTTTTTTTTTATATTTTATTTCAAATTACCTTCAATTAGCATAGTGCCAACAACCACTATTTTTGTACAAATCCGAAATCCAAACAAAAGCTTCACCAACATGACTCATTAAAAAATCATTTGTAGGATCAAACCCATCCCAGCCTCACTTAGAGTCATATCATACCTGATAGAGTCATGCTACAAAGAGGGGTAGAGTAGTTTAGGTATAAATTTTGTTGATTCATAACGCCTACTTAGCATGTAAATCAAATGGCGCCGTTGCCGGGGATGATGCCTTATTACAGATGATGAGTTGATGAAATCTATTGTTTAGAATTTCAAGTTTTTTTTTTGTTTGTATTATCGTCAGTTGCTTTTTTTTTTTTTAATAACAACTATTTTGTTTTTCACTAACACTAATCTTTTTGCAAGCTTTGTCGTTGCTCTTTTGCTTTGTTCTTTTGTTTCATGTGTGTTTTGTAAACATTACAGAGATATCGTAGATTTCAAAGAGTTAAGACACCAATTCATCATGTTGCAGTCAATACTTCGTGACCAAATGGATCCACTACCCGAAGAACATGTTGGAAGTTAGCAAGAGCCCAATAAATCCAACAAAGATATAGGTCAATGAGGGACCACATACACCTCCCATAGTGAGTGCACCTTCCGCATCATACCACTCATTAATGAGTAAAGTGTAAGACCCTATTTGATGCCCCTACTCCACTTTAATGGAATGAGAATGAACCATGGATACCATATCCTGAGTTCAGGAAGTATGCACAACTTTAAAGAAGGTGTGCCTCACATAATCATACTGAAGATGAGCACCATACACGAAAGACAGGCCAAGATTTGCCTAATTCATTGAGGCCGAACAATAATAAATTACCGAACTGTCGAGTTTTTTGAAGAAATTTTTCTACATAAATCAAGATACACTACCATTTCATGAGGAAATCACACTACTTCCGCCTACAATAATGAGAAGTTTTATCGTTGTCGAGGTTCATGGAGACCATCGCTGCATGTCCACACCAGCGTTTCACGGATGCGGTGAATCACTTCACATGGTATGTCTCGGCCATGAAGCAACTAATGAAACCATGTGTGGAGGATCCCGAGTAAGCACCTGGGATGAAGCCATGGACTTGAACTATGTGGTCGAAAAACCTCCAAGGCATGGGATGAACCGAATCAAGAGTGGTTGAGAAAATGAGGCCTTAAACTCACCAGTGAGGCATTTATGCACTTTCCGAAGACACGGAGATGAAAGCAAAATTAACCAACCTGGTTGTCGGAGGAGCTTGAAATGAGAAATCAACCTGGCGCAAGAAGATTGAATTGCCCAGATCTTCACCCGGGCCGTTTTTAATTGTCAATCAAGTAGCCATCCCGAGGCACCGTCCAATGTTCCTTCATCGAGGGATTTACGCAAGAGCATGCCCTTGTCTTAGGTCAAAATAAGCCACCGACACAAATGCCCGTATGGCAACACCACAACCCCACTGAGGAATCCATCCGAACTCATCATGCAGCTCTAAAACCCCCGCATATGTTCCCAAGGATCACAATAATAGCTTTAGCTCCACCTCAAGACATCACATTAGCCTCCAATTCTTTCTCTTTGTTGAGTAGGTAATCTGCATCACAAGCAGAAGAAAATCTTATGGAGGAACAAAAGAATAATGTTCAAACTGAATCTGAAATTGAGACAAGAGGAAAGCTCACTCAACAAGAAAATAGACAAGATGCATTGGCGAGATCTCCAACAAATATGACAACTTGAAAAAGTTCCATTTCCGTGTTATCTAACCAAATGTGGTCCTTTAAAGGGAAAATTCCTTCCTGCATTACGTCAAAGAAACTCGAGGAATGCATGATAGGCTCGCCATGATCCCAATGTGCCAAATCCATCTGTCAGTTTGATATCTGATAATAATCAACACAACCTACCCAAGAGAACAATATACTAACCCACCAGAGGAAAACCACAGCTGAAGAGAAACAACACCTCCTTTCCAAGAAAAACTTCCAAGAAACTGATAACAAACTAAAATACATATAGAAGTATCATGTGGTAAGCGAAGGTTAACATCCCTCTTCGATATTTTGATCAAGCAAGTCCCCATCGCATGCAAAGTTTTGGAAGGACTTTATGTACGGTAAGAGGCTTTAATGTGAATAAAAAGGCCTTTTCATCTGAGCAAGTGAGCCATCATCGAGAAAGACTCGTGAAATATAAAGATCCGGGGTGTCCTAATAACTGGGCGACATAGGTGGCACTAGTGGAAAACACATAGATTTTGGGGGCAAGTGTTAATCTAACGTTTTTCCATGTACCAGCCAATAAAGTAGCTTAAGCCAACCACTATCACTGCTCTAGCTGATAGGTCTCATCAAAATACTAAGTAAAAAATGAGATGTTTTGATTCAGGTGATGCACCTTGAACATCTGAGGATTTTGTGAGCGATTGAATTTTGAATTATCGCGTTAGGAGCTAACCATGCCAATCATTCTCGGAAGGCCATTTTTGGCCACTTCCAATGCGATAATCAACTGCCTGAATGGTGATGCATCTAACCTTGTAAATATGGACCCAGAGCTCAATATCTTCCATCTGTTAAAGCACATGCGAACGCCAGGAGATGGCAACAAAGAGGTTTGTAAGATAGAGGCATCCTCAAGAACAAGAAAATGTGAGCCATGTGCAAGATGTAATAATCCGTGGAGTTGGTTTGACAAGAATGGTAGAACAAACAGGAGCTTAAAGAAGTGAGTCTTGATCAGATGGCCAATGGAGAAGAAAGGTGAAGTGTTACTCTACTTACTGGAGCGAGAATGGTCCTCAACAAGCATCTAAGCCCCCGCTTATCAATCGAAATATGCATTTTTGGGAGGTCATTGTCCAAGAGGATTTCTTCACTATTAACCAATCCACAGGAGGTCAGTTTACTTCAAATCCTCCATAGGAACAAGAAAGCAATCGGATGGAAGATTTCCGACTGGGTGGGCATCAGCCCAATCATGACCTACCAAGTATCTACTTAAAGAGAATCGAAAGCGGTTCGACAACCACAAAGGAGACTGAATCCGCATATGCAAGAGGTGGTACGAGTGGAAGTGTTGAAATTGTTACAAGCCGACATCATATAGCCCATATCTGATAGCTCTTGGGTAAGTCCAACCCAAGTAGTACCCAAGAAATCAGGGGTTACTAAGGTGCTCAATGAGAAAGGAGAGGAAATCCCCACCCGAATTTACCATAAATGGAGGGCTCAGATCGACATGTATATCGAATGAGGTGACTAAAGGATCGCTTTCTCCTTTACCCTTCATGACCAGCCCTAGACGGGAAAGTATCGTTATCCCTTCTAACGCTTTCTCTAGATGGGTATCTTACTTATTTCCGCATCGAGATCGTCAGCAGATGATCGTGACGTTAATTAATTTTCATACTTGTCCTTTCGTACATATTCCTATAGGAGGATGCCCTTCGTCTATGCAATGCCCCAACCACTTTTCGCTGTATGCTCAACATTTTTCATATGGTGATGATATGGAAGCTTATACGATGACATAACAACATTTAGGAAAGCTGATGAATGTCTCATCCATTCGAAATCGGGCCCTCCACGTATGCATCAAAGAACCTTAGTACTAAACTGAAAATGCCATTTTATGGTAAATCGGGCAGACAGTGTTGGGGGCACATCATTTGAGAGGGTACTGGAAGTGGATAAACAAGGTAGAATTGATCTCAAAATTTCATCTCCTACTAATGTGAAGACAAAGGTGGCAATTCTCGATTACAGTGATTCTATCGCATGTTCATCCGAGACTTCTCGAAAATTGCTAAGCCGCTCTACAAGCTCCTTGAAAAAGATGCAAAGTTTGAATGGGATGTGGAATGCCAAGAGAAGTTCGAGGACCTTAAGGCATATTTGCTACAACACCCATTGTGAGAGTTCTTGACTAGACTACCTCAGTAATGCATTCCTTACGACCTTGTCGTCGAAAGGTTCTCGTACAGAGAGTAAAGGGAAAGTCGTATGTGGTGTCTTATGCGAGCAAAACTTTAAATGAAGCTCAGAGAACCCATAACACTACTACTGAGAAAGAATTGTCAAGGTGGGTCTATGCTTTAGATAAGTTCCGATCTTATTCGATTTGGTCGTATATCAGAATCTCTAGCAGATCATTCAAGATTGGTATCTACCACAAACATAATTCCAAGGCTCCATTTTATCGATGGGTTCTAGTTGCTACAATAGTTCAACATCCAGATTAGAGATAAGAAGGGTGTGGAGAACGTTGTTGCCGATCATCTCTCCAGATTAACTATAGCACACAATACCCACAACCCTCCCATATTTGATGAATTTCCAGAGGAGTCTCTTCTGACAGTGAGTATAGCACCATGGTATGCTTACATTGCCAATTTTTTGGTAACGGGAGAGTTACCAGTGGAGTGGACAACACAGGACAAGAGGTTCTTCCATGCAAGGGTTCATTCGCATCGATTGGAGTGAGTCGTATTTTTCTCAAGTATTGTGCCGATCAGATAACAAGGAAATGCGTGCCTAAGAAGAATAGGAAGTACTCTCAGCCATTGCCATGACAAAGTTGCATGTGGAGGCATTGCTTCACATAAAACAACCATGAAAGTGCCGCATTCAAAGCTTTTTTCTTTATTAGTCATTACGCTTGTGATGCCACCATGTGCAAGCAGTGTGATAAGTGCCAAAGATTGGGAAAGATTTCTCGTCTTCACATGATGCCCTTGAACCCCATTTTAGTAGTTGAATTGTTTAATGTATGGGGCATCGACTTCATGGGACCATTTCCCACTTCCTTCTACTTATGCCATCTGTGTGGGAGGTGGACTACGTGTCCAAGTGGGTCAGCAAAGGCTTAAATTCCCGAAGGAGAACATTTTCTCTGGGATTCGGGTTCCCAAAGCAATTATCAGTGATGGAGCTCACCTTGTAACAAACCCTTTGAGAACCCTCTTATCCAAATATGGTGTTAAGCACAAGGTAGCCACCCCAGATTCATCCTCAAACCAAGGTCAAGTGGAGCTCGCCAACGAGAAATAAAGACCACATCCCGATGAAAGCTATTAATTCTAAGAGGGACTGGTCTTCTTGAAGCTTCAAGACTCATTGGGGGTACAGAACAACATACAAGACCATCTCAAGATGTCCTCAGATCGCTTATTTTATGGCAAGGCTTGCCATTTACCAAAGAGGAAATCGAATACAAGGCGAGTGTGGCAATACTTAAATTAACAAGGATAAGGAGCCGAGCCGGTTCGAAAAGAACGTTGAGACTGACGGTTAGAAGAGTCGAAACGTATGCCTATTTTAATTCCAAAATTGCAAAGGATAGGTATGTAAGAGCGGTATGATCGCCCCTAACCCGAAAAACCTTCAATCAGATCAAGTCCCTCCAGATGATTCAAAACTCCATCTATTTTCGAAAGCAAAACAATCGACGGATCTAGGCCTCCATTTATCTTTCCACCAAGCATATTTGAATGGTTGGAATTGAATTTCCTCAACCCGGGAAGACAAGAAAATATTCAAGGTTAACGTGGAAATGAATCAAGCCCCATGTCGCTCGGGCTATTCAGCAGGTTATATGAGATTTCCTCTCCGATCCTCCATAACCCGATATATCTCGTAGCTAGTGAGTTGGCTCGACTTCCACCGAGACCAAAACTGCGCTTTAAATTTTGTTCTATTTTAATAATTTCTTAATTTATTTTATTTTAGTATTTTTATTTTATCTTAGATTTTAATTAAAACCTTCTTTGATATGTCTAGTTTAATGTTTTATTTATTTTAATTTATTTTATTTTCTTTATTTTATTTATTTTATTTTTGTTTTTATTTTGCAGACAAATGTCAGCAGTGGGGCAGAATTCGTCAAAGAGCAAAAATTTCACCCCAATAGCGAAAATTTCACCCCCAAACTCTTCTACTACCACTCGGTCTACCATCCAAGAGCACCATTGGGGGTGCGATCTCCCCCATTCTCCTCAATCACACTCTTCTTCGCACCCTCTCCCGCCGTGAGCCAACACCGCACGCTGAAAGCTTCCTCCCCATTTTGGTTCCCCCGTCGCACTTCACCACGCGTACAGCCGTCGCCACAATCTTCCGCCCGCACCCGCCGCCTTTGTCACACACTCAGCTCGCGCACTGCCACGCCCAGCCTCGGGTTATGAGCCCGCACTCGCGGTGGCATCGATTCAGCTCCGTGGTCTCGCACTGCACTCGCCAGACGTGCCGAGGGCACTTCCAAGGCCGCCGCTGTCCACTCCGGGCTCAGTGGTGACAAGGCACCCCGACCGCCTCCGCTATAGATATGGTGCGTAGTCTAGCCCCATTGAGATCTGTAGAGCCAGTGGTGCAGAGCCCTGACCAAACGTATACCACACCTGTGACCTCGCCCTCTTGTGCATCCACAACCACTGAGGTGAAGGCCCCGCCTTCCACACTCCACATTTGGCTCGGGGGAGTCTTTACGTTCTAGGCCCGAGCCTATACAACCTCCAGCTGCCCAGGATCCTGCACCGTCATCGCCCCGCTATCCCCAAATTTCGAGGATTAGCGCCCACTATTTAGCTGGCACCCGACACCCGGAACGTGAATCACCTTTGCCAAGGACTTTCACGCCTGAGAGTCCTACTATGATACACTGTGCACTGCAATGACCCATGGTTCGCAGGACTGACGCGGTTGATCAAGAGGTATTCACTACTGCCGTTTATGACTCCGAGGCATTTTTTCTATCCCTGGGTGGTTCTTGAGTTTTATCATACTATGACATCTCGGGGAGTGTCCGATCAGATGCAGCTTCGGTTTAGTATAGATGGTCGTCCCGATTCTGGCGAGCTTCGTATATCAATGCTTACTTAGGCTTGCCGCAGTTCCGGCTAACTCGCCAGACATTATCGGCGCCAGCCTCACCCTCACTCAGAGATGGTTCGCCGCCTCTCGAGTTACAAAGAATGGATCTATCTTTTTCTGGAGGCGCCTACCCCGCATGTTCTCATAGACCATGTACTTTGGCCCAATCTGTCTTCACTTCAAAGATTATTTCAGCTACAGAGAGCTTTGCAGCTCCAATCGATATCCGAGGTTCTGTTCAATCCGACAGCTTATGACCCGCTTACTTACTTTGAAGAAAAGGTCCAATTCTATAGCCCAGCTGTTGCAGGCTATTCCACTCTTGATGCTGAGAAGGCTGTTATGCCACATCTTAGCACCTTGTTCCCGAAGGAGCCACTATAGAGCGCCGGGCAGTCGCCCCAGACGTATCCTCGAAGTGATCCCATCTATGCCACTTCTTCTGCACCAAGAGGGAGGAGGTCGTGGGATGATTATGCGAGGACCCGCCATGTGGAAATATCCCAGTGGTGGAGGTGGAGAGGACTTTAGTTCAAGATTCATCCCCTCCAGTTCCACCTCCTACTGCCCCAGCTCCACCTAAGATTGCAGGCCCGTCCTCCACGACACAGCAGCCATCTGAGCACATCCCTGTCACTTCTAGGGATTTCTTGGCTGTTATGGATGCTGTCCGCACACTTGCTACTACTACTGCATCTTTAGTGCTCAACAAAGATACAGCTGATGGCTCAAGGCCGAGGTCACTCTCATATTATACTCAAAAAGTATTTTGAACCCACGATATAGGTTTTGAGTGCTTTTTGTATACTAGAATCGATCACCAATCAGACGCAGGGTACATTATGTCCACTGGTCACTGACGTATTTGTGGAAAAAATTTGCCTGCTTTTAAGAGCTAATCAATTACTGAACATCCAAGTGAAGAAGAATTTAGCTGAACTCAATGATCAGAGAGACTGCAGACCGAGAGGAAAGGAAGAGCAGAAATGTGAATAAAATGGTGAAGGATAGAAAATTTTGGTCACAACCTGTGAAATTGATCCTGCCCGCCATTATTCATCCCACACTCACTTCAACATTTCACCTTTCCCGTAGCTTACACGCTTGCCTTTTATATTTCACCTTATATTTCTTCCTAGTTTTAACCCTGTAATAGCTTTTGTTTGTAATTCTCGCTTTGGCTCGAAAGGCATATGTTTTTAAACAAGCCTTGTATCACTCAATCAACTTAATCAATCAATATAAAAGTGACGGGAAGCTTTCAGCTTTCCCCCGTTTTTCCCGCTTCTTCTCCTTTCTCTCATTTTCTTTCATTTTCTCGCCATCCAAACATGCCTTGATGATGACAAATCAAGGAATGCTTGGCTAAAACCCCCTCATCCTTGAAGAGGAGGGCCACTGGGTGAAGGTTTTGAGGTAAGCCACATGTTCTCTTGCTCTTCATGCGCGCATTTGCGGTATTTAAGTCCCCGCATCTCACCTTAGGTTAAAATCTTCTAGACTCCAATCTCACTGTACCTGTATTAAAAAGTTGTTACAAAGGATGCTTATCTTTAGATCCACTGTCATCCAGTTAGTTATCTCCTATTAGTTACCTGTGAGGTTTTTACAGAGGTGTTTCTCGACCGTCGTGGACATTTATGCTTATGAATGCTATAAGCCTGAAGAGAACAGCTTAGTGTTTAAGTTTAATGCCAACAGAGATCCTGCCCGGGAAATAATATATGCCAATAGTTATCCCCAACACGAGGAAAGAACTCATAACACGTTGATTTCCTTAGAACCCTAAACCAGTGGCCCGAGACTTCAAGGATATCTTTTTCAATTTTTATTTCACTTTTATTCTCAGTTTACAACCATTCTCTCTCACAGTTTTTACCAAACCTTAAAATCCAAACCAAATTCATTAGTTTTCATCTCACTGTAAGTCATTTATGTAAAGAAAACTCATCCCTGTGTTTGACCCTAGAAATACTATATCAAGAGTTTTGCATTACTACAAAGAGAGTGAATTAGACATAAATTTTTATACATTTTTATCACTCACTGTGCATCAACTCACTCGCTTCGTGAATCAGACATCCCACACAGACATGAGCCACTTCATTCCCACCGTCATCGTGACAGCCCATACAGCCCACCACCATGACCAAATCACTGCACGCCTGCCAGCCTCACTGGGATGTGTCACGCCGTCGCAAAGAGCTTCGCATCCACCCGCATCTACACCACCACCGTAGTGAGGCGGGTCACACTCCTTCTCTACTTTCTTTCCTATCCCTAACCCAGAGGACACAAGAAGCTTTGGTTAGTGGGGGAGAATTAGCGCTGAAAGCTGTCATTTATCATACTTATGTTTGTTTTGTTTATACTTCATTGTTTTAGTTTAATAACCGTTTACTACTTTTTTTGGGATTATTTGTTAGTATGCATTAGCCAACAAAGAGGTAAAGTGTTTCATTTTGTTTGATGCAGTATAGTGTTCCACTATGATAAGCTTGTACTAATTTCTCCTTTGTAGTTATATTAAAAGCTTTATAGTAGTATTTTCATTTTCTATTTTTGGTAATCTACATTTTTTATTTTATTTAATTAACTTGTAAGGTTAATAATCTTTTTTGTACTCAACTGATTATTGTGGCCTTTTCCAATGGTAGTCACTTGTATGGGTCCTATGGCCGAGTCGAGTGGATGACTCAGTCAACTTCTTGTTGCATTTAACCAAATCTTCCACCCTTTTAGCTAACCAAATAACACCCTGAAAGCACGTTAGTCCAGATAGCTAAGAAATAAAGAAAACCTCTACGATGCAAACCTCTTACCTAGTGTCAAGTACTTGAATCAGTTGTGGACCCCATGGTTAGAAGGTGCTACTGTCTTCCCAAAATAAAAAGAAGAGGAAAAAGAAAAATCAAAAAGAAAAGAAAGAATAGAATCCGCATTGTTTTTGCCTAGAAACCCGAGCACGGTCCGAGGGGTATGGCAAAGCCTATAAAGCCCTAAGGTCCCAAAACTTTAATTGGTCAGGGGAGTCGCGACTTAGTGTCTACACGTGGACGGGTGGAGCTTAGTGAGTTGTAGGTGCCGGAGGCTCCGAAATCCATTCAGTCCGGGAGGTGAAACCCATAGAGTTTGGTGGTCTAAAGATCCTCATATTGATGCCCTAAACCTTTAATGTTGGGATTCAAGTGGTTAACCCCCACCCGACTGTAAAGTTCAACTTCAACATTGCAATCTACAACGCAAAAAGAATTTGTGTGGTGCAGGTCCTAATTTATTTAGGTTGAGTACCATACAAGTGTTTATGTAAATTAGCTCTCATTGGGGAGCGCATAGCTGTAGTTTTATGATTTTAGACCCCACTAAACAAACCTGTGAGCTTTTGTAGAAGAGCGTGGTTCATGCCCCGAGGAGTGGAGCTTGCTGTCACCATTGCATGGTATAGTTTTCATTCTTTCGAGATGGTTATTAGCTTAGGTTTTCTGATTCTCGTCGTGTGCTAAGTGCATTACTTGTACAAACCTTTTGTCCTCTCATGTTTTTTGCTTCTCTCGCTTGTTGATTACTTCCTCGCATTGCCACGACTAGCAATGTGTCGGTTTGGGATGTGATTAAGACTCAAAAGATTATTTGAACCCTATTAAGATAGCTATGTTCTTGCGTACTAATTCATATTACCGCACGATTGACACGCAGTCCCTTTCTTAAAATTACCGATTGTATTTCCGAGGTCGTCAGGGTATATTGCAGTTTCATAAACCTATCCACCAGCACGCTTTTACAATATAGAAGTCGTGTTGATATACACCGAAGCTCGTATGATTTCATCTTCATTGCATCGCCAGAACGTAGAAATCAAGAAGCCGAAACAAGCCGGATGCAGATAAGAAGTGAGCAAACATGAACGCTAGAATAGCAAAATTTTCTAATAATAGCGTAGATATTCTCGCTACATAGCTAATTTTCGTTATGTTAATAAATGTGCAAGAGAGAATTTTTCTATATAATAAATTTTCATCTGTAGCGAAATCTTTGTTCCCCTGTTTTTTGTACAAACGACCCCGTTTTTGGTTTTGTCCATCTCACTCTCTATAATGATATGTATTTAGGATATACCGGTGATTTCACCAGTGTGGCATATATAAACCATTTTGTGAAATATCTTGTAACCTAACTTTCATTTGAAGCAAGATGGCCCCTGCTGGGCCCTTCTATTTGCTCTCTTCTCTCTCCTCTTTCTCTCACTTTCTAGGCAATCAAACACACTCCTTTAAAGATGACAACTCAAAGGATGTTTGCCTAAAGCCTCTAAACCTTGAAGAGGAAGGTTCCTAGGTAGGTTGATAAGGTTTGCGGAGTGTTCTCTGTTTTCATAGGCAGTGCTGGCATTATTTATGGTTCAAACTTTCAAAACTAGGTTTAAATGCTATTTGATGTACTTTCTTTGGTCAATACTTGGCAAGCTTTTAGGGTTCAGTGTATTCTTAGTGTTAGATACACTGACATCCATTAGTTGTCATTTATGAGCCATCAGAGGTAGGTTTAATGCTAGATTTTAACTTCATGAACATTTAATGCTCAGTAAATGCTATGTTTCAAAGAGAAATGGTACTAAGGGTTAGTCTTTACAGTTAAACCAAGATCCGGTTTTTGAAATGACTATAAGTCATTTACCCTAATGCGAGGAAATAACCCGAGGACACCTTTGCAACCATATCATACCAAACTGGTGACCACGAGAGCTTTAAGGTTTTCTTTTTATATTTTATTTCGAATTACCTTCAGTTAGCATAGTGACAACAACCACTGTTTTTGTACAAATATGAAATCCAAACAAAAGCTTCACCAACATGACTCATTAAAAAATCATTTTTAAGACGAAAACTCATCCCAGTGTTCGACCCTAGAGCCACTATACTGCAATAGTCATGCTACGGCAGTAGGAGTAGTTTAGGTATAAATTTTGTTGATTCATTACACCTACTTAGCATGAGAATCAACCATCAATTGAGTGGTGGAAGTTTTGCAAAAACCCTGAGAAAGGAAGCAAAAATTCTGCAGTCATCAAGAAATGGGTGTGAAGTATTGAGAAAGAAAAATGCTTAGATCTTGCAAGGAAGATCAAAAATACAAGTAGCTGGTTCGATCTTGACTTCGAGAGAAGCAAGGGCTTCGAACCAGTGAATATGGAGAAATCCAACTGCAACATTTAGGCAATCTTGGACAGATCCACCAATAAAACAGAGCAATATATTTCTTGTAGGAATTGACTGTTTCACTGTATTTCTTTGATAGTTTTCGTTTGTCATAAGATGTTGATTCAGTCCAGTAATTTTTATTCTTATTTTAGGTCGTTTTCTTTTGTTTTACTTGATTAAACCATTAGTTCACAGTCTAGGAATATTCTTATCTAGATGAAACTTTCACTATCCCTTTTTAGTCCAAATAACATAGAATTTGAGTAGTTGGGGTAGTTGATTTCCAATTCTTGTCAATGTCTGTGGGAATGATACCTGAACTTACATCCAGATTTTACTACTTGTATGACCTGTGCACTTGCAGTGTCATAGGATAGACCCATTTTAGAATCCTGAACACAAAGCAAATTTTATTTAACTAAGCAATTTTATCCAAAGTAACATAGGTATAAGAGAAGTGTAAGACTCTTGTGACTATGTGATTTTGAGGGGTTTTAGTCTATATAGAAAAAGGAAAACAAGGCCCAACTGATGTCTTTGTCGAGACATTGCGGCTCATTTATGTCTTTAGGCTTTGTCTCAACATTTATGACTTTAATCTTCTTGAGTCTATGTCACAACAAAGTTTATGAATGTCGCAACATATCTAAAACTTCTATATCTTAACCCTTTGTTGTGAGTTTGTTGCAACAATAATAACTAGCATTCTTCTTGAGTGATTGTCGTGACAAACTTTTCTTGTGTTGTGACAAAGTTTTAGTATATGCCTCAAGTTTCTTCTCTATAATTGTCACAATAATGAAAGGAATATCGCGACAATGTTCTTTGCCCTCTCCTCAAATTGTGTCGCTACATACTATGAAAATGTCGTGACAAAGTTCAACTGACTTCATCTTGCAATCGTCGCAACATAAGTTTCTGATGTCGCGACATAATTTCCATGCCCTGGATTGTTAGTCTCTGGATGGTTAGTCGGGAAATTGCAAACTTTGTCACAGCATTGCAAACTTTGTCGTAGCAATTGTTCTTGAACTCTTGCCAACTTTTGTCTCGACTAAAGGTATAACTGTCGCGGCATACTTCCAATCTTCTTCCTTCTGTTTTTTAGAAACAATAAAGTTTTATGTCATGACATTCTTTCCAGTGATTCCTTGTATTCTTTGTCGCGATATAATTTTTGGATGTCGCGACAATGTTTTGTTACCATCTGCCTTGTCTTTTGTCACGAAAGAGCTATCAAGTGTCGCGACATACTTTTAAATGTCTTTTGTCTTAGCTATGTCACAACAAACTCTTTATGTCTTCTTCACAAAATCTATCGCAACATAGCTATGAAATGTTGCGACATTCTTCAATTTTTTTTTGGACAATCTTCCTGATCTTTGTTGAGACAGAGGTTCTTTTGTTGCGAAAAACTTCTACTGGTTGTCTTGAACTTTTGTCCTAACATAATTAAGAAATGTCGCGACATACTGCATTTTCTGCCTTAGCCAATTTTCCTTCTTTTCTTATTGGTTTTTCGTTCTTTTGCATTAAAACCCTATAAAACACAAATCTGGGTGAAGATTCCATAATTCTTCATTAATTATGACTTTAAAATATAAAAAAGGCAAGAAAAATGGACTTAAAAATATGAGTATTGGGCTCATCAGGGATCCTTGAAAGCAGGGGTTTAGAATGGCTCCTTTGGTTCATAGAATTAATAAATCAAGCATAAGAAAATACACTTCTAAACCAATTATGTCAATTTAGGGTTCAAAGCAACAAACTACATTAAATCCTTGCACACATAATAATCTCATAACCAATCCCTTCCTAAAAGGTGCATAGCCTTCCATCACCGGATTACACTTAACAATGACAAGTCGTTTAAAGAAGTTCATTATGATTATAACCAAGAAAATGAGGAAAAGGAATTCAAACAATATTTTCTGCTTGTTTTCAAGTTCTGACAGTAATGGAGCTTGGATTTCAATATTCTCTCCCTAAACACTCATCTTAGATCAACTATTCAAAATTATCGTTTTGATCTACTCAAAACCTCTCAATAAGAAAAATACCCTACAAAAACTTTATTTTGCTATCTCTATCCTTTTGTGGCTCTCTCTATCTTTTTTGCCCTATCGCTTCCTATTTATAGTCCAATCATTGATAGACTAGAATTTTAGGTAGATTTTGTGGACTTTTATGCAAGCCCACAAGATGATGTGTCTCGATATTCTAATCATGTTGCGATATTGTCTCCTTTCATCTGTGTTTAGGGCATTGTCGTGATGTTGTTGCAACACTCAACTGATGATTTTGCCTTTGAGATTGAATTGAGACTGTCGCGACATTATTTTGATTGTCGCAACCTTCCTTTCCAATCTTATGTCTTCAAAGTCTATTGTGACAGTGTGATGAGTATCTTAAATACTCATTTTATCCCCATGTTTTGCTTAGGTTTTAGTAGTTTTATGAGATAAATAAGTTCCCTAATGCTCTCTTTTCTCAATTTGTGATTAGGCTAACTATTGAGTGGAAAAGAATGAAATCGAAGAAAAATTGACAAAGTCTTCATGTAGTCTCAGAAAACATGTGATTCTTTTGCCTGTATGATGTCCTTCTATGATTCCCTCATTAGCATGGGCAGATTCTAGAGTCTGAGGGCTTTCCATAGACACTAAGATCGAGTGATTCGGAGTCCGGATTAAGAACTTATAAACGAAGGAGTGAAAATTTCCAAATGCAAATGTTTCTGGCAATAGCGTGAGTAGCACTCATGCTTTAGCATTGGTCCACTCACGCTACGGCGTGTTCTCACACTATGGCGTGTTCTCATGTTATAGCGTAGGCTTCTCACACCTCAGCGTGGTTTGGCCTTCATTTCTCTAGTAGCTTCCCATTGTCGCCACGTCGTAGCAACAAATTCATCATGCCTCAACGTGGATGTCGGCATGAGTTTCCCAAAGCCCATCTCCTCCCTTTCTATGTTTTGGGTGATAAAAAAAGGGAAAATTAGGGCATTTGAAAGGGGAGTTCAGCGGGGGAGACTCTCTAGTCTGAAAAGAGAGCTCTTACGGTTGAAACACCCTAGAGCACAAAGCGTTGGGGAAGGAAGGCATGAAAGAGGAGAAGATAAGGCTTCAGATTTATTTATCTTCTTTTTCCTCTTTGATTTCCTCTCTTTTAATGGTTGTATTTTCCCCCTCCATGATCTAATCTCTGTTTAGTTTTGATTTGTAATCTTTGATGTTTGGATTTATATATATTAAACGTTCTATTCAATTTCTCATGCTTGTTGATTATTGATCACCATTAACATGATTTGTGATCTAATTTGAGGTTGAGAAACAATAATTAGGTTAGACCATGAATAGAATGTCATGTTTCACCATTAAATAGAGATATTTGTGGGTTACATGTAGTTTATTGGGTTTCTAATGCTTAGCGAATCCTTGGTTATGATGGATTGAGGTAGAGACACATTAGAACCTTTTCCAAGGGTGGATTGTTATTGCTTGAGAAAGAATAACATGTGCTTAGGTGAAATCCACCATTAATATATAATTTAGGCATCATTAGGACCATTTCGAATCATTATAGGAATTTGTTAGATGAAATCAAAACCCTAGGCTTCCTTGTAATAACATTTTTACTTTGTATGTTAGAGAATTTAATTTAGGATTTATTTGGTTTAGTTTGTTTTCTATTTCAACTTGTCACAATTGTGTTATCCAAATAAAGTTAGGACTATTCTAATTTCAATACTTAGTAACCAAATCCCTGTCGGAACGATACTCATACTTCCATTTTAATTATTTGAGTTGACACGTGCACTTGCGCATATAGGCATGCTATTTTATACACATGTTTTCGCCTATCACACTACTCTCGTGATGTACAACTGTCGACCTCTGGAATGAATGTCACGACAACAATACGTTTTTTGCGACACTGTGAGTTACTGGTTGGTCTTAAGGGGTGTCATGATATTGTCGTGACATTCCTACTTGACACTTCTTTTAGATAAATGTCACGACAAGTTTGTGAGTGTCAAGATATTGTTTAGTTGTTTCTCCAAGGACTCTTCCCGTTTATGTCACGATATAAGTTGCAATGTCATGACATAACTTATGCCATCTGGCCTTCTGTTATGTCGCTAGATATGTTGAGGTGTCACGTCTTAGGCTATTTTCTCCTTGATCCTTTCTGCTATTGCAATAGTGATAGTGATGTCGTGACTTTCCTTGCTATTGAAACGCCCCAAAAATACCCTAGAATTTTTTTTAAAATTTTATTATATATTCCAGGTATAAATTGAGCCAACTTGGGTATTTTCCGGGAATTATTAAATGAATATTGAATAAATGATTATATGGCTAAGAGCGAATGCAAATATTATATGCTAAATAAAGAAATTGATTGGACGAAAATTTACCCCAGTATGAGGCAAATTTTAAATTTCTAAAATGAGGACTGGGGTCAATTGTAAATAAGTTTATATGCAGTGTAAATACTGAGATTGAAGTGCAAATAAAATGAAATATAGATATAAAGAAAATAGGGAGAAACATAAGTCAAATTGCATTTTTTTTTGTGTAAACAAGGCCTTATAGAAAATAAGTGACTTAAGACGAAAAAAAAGAGAAAATGAGAATGATTAATGGAAGGCCAAACATGGCCTTACATAAATGAGATAAAAACCAAATGTGTCTTTAGGGCTCATTCTTGATAAATCAGATTTTAGAAGGGAGAGGGAGAAAGGGGAGAAGAGGTTAGGGCTTGGGAAAGATCAAGTTCTAGGTGGGGTTTCTTCCCACTTCTTGCTCCTTTGTGATCAAGCAACTTAGAAATGGAGGTTTGAAGAGGCTAAAGTAAGAAAACAAAACCCTAGCTTCATTTTTTGTGATTTTGATATTGGGGAAAACCCCAAATGTGGATAAAAAGAGTTTTGTTTTGGTTGTAATGGTTCAAGGGTTGTGTTGGGTTGAGGTTTGAAGAGTATTGTTGGTTGGATTGGTTTTGTGTAATGTTTGTAAAAGGGAAATGTTGGGTTTTCAAAGGAAATGCTGTCAAAATTTTGTCAAAACCCATGTTCTTGTTTTGGCTATAGATTAATTTATAATCATGAAAATGAAGTGATTATAATTAGTAAAGAACCATAAGATATAGGGCTACAAATTTATAGAAGGGACCAGGAGAAACTTTGTGAAACCCGGAAAAAAAAAAAAAAAAATTTTTTTGAAAATGAGCGAATTGATGAATTCTTGCAGGAGCGGTACGGACAAAAACCACTAGTCTTTCTCTGGGCCTCGGATGTGAAGCGGATCACTTGTAGTTAGAATCATCTCGTGAGAAATCTAGTTGAACGAAGCGAGGCTGCGTCGGTCAGGGAATGTCGGTTTGCAGTATTTCAAGGCAGGCAGACGATCATGGGGTGCCATGTGGCACTGCATGGGAGACACTTGGCACATGGATGGGCGAGTGTCATGCTAGGATTGCATGAGTTGGGTGGGAGCCAAATGTGAAATACCCACGTGCATGAGCATGAAAGTGGTTGAAGTTGTGGCATGGAGAGACACTTGGTCTTGAGTTGACCAAGTGTCGAGCAAATGGATGTTAGGTGGGCTCCCCTAGGTCAAACCAACTTGGTAGTTTGAGGAGATGGCAAACAGATTCGTAGAGAAGAAGAGAAGAAGAAAAGAGAGAGAAGAAAGAAAGAAAGAAAGAGAAGGAAGAAAAGAAAACAAGAAGTAAGAAGAAAGGAGAAAGGGAGGGAGGAAGTTTTCTCCATTGTTGAGCAGATTTGGGTGGATCAGAACTGATCCTACACACTTCAGAGTGAGGATCTTTCCTCTTTGGTTATTTCCTTGTTTGGGGCCATGGAAATGGCATAGGTGAGTTTTCTATGTGATTGTTTGGATAAAAAACATCTTTGGAATTGTGATGTTGTCCATGCGAGATTTTACGAGTTTAAGGCCCGAATTTTGATGTTGTACTTGCTGAATTTCGGGTTTGAAGACTGAAATTGTGATCTTGTACATAATCTGGTGTATTATTTTATGAATGAAAACATGCGAAATTTTACAGGCTTCCATGCGAGAATGTTTTGGGTGTTTAGATCAAAAGAAACCAGTTTTGTGTAATCACTTTAATGCATGACCAACATGCGAATGCTGTAGTTTTAAATGAAGAAAACTCAATGCGGTGTAGTATTGTATGCATGAAAACATGCGAGGAATTTTAAGGCTTTCATGCATGACTAAGATCACGAGTGTTTTGGGTTATTAGATCAGAAAACTTCGATTTGATATTATCCTTGTATGCATGACTAACATGCGAGATATTCCTAGGTTTTTATCTTGAAAGGCTTTCGGTTTGTGTATTGTGTATGCATGAAAAACATGATGAATTTTATGGGCTTTCATACACTGACTAACATGCGGGAATGTTTTAGGTTTTTGAATCCAAAGCTTCGGTTGGTGTATCCTTGTATGCATGACTAACATGCGGGAATGTTCTGATTTTTTTATGCGAGAAGAAAAACTTAGTTTGGTGTATTTTTGTATGCATGAAAAACTATCTGGCGAGAATTTTATGGGCTTTCATGCATGATTAACATCTGAAATTTTCCTGCAGGCGATGGTGATGAATAACATGCGAATTGTGAGATATTAATTGAGTGTGAATGTTAACATGTAGAATTTTCATGGGCCCGATGGCCCGATGGATAACATGCGAGGTGGCGAATATTAACGCATGCAGAATTTTGGAACTAATATAGTTGTGCATGTTTTGGATGTCTTCATTTGTTTTTCGAGTTTAAGGCCGAAAATCAAGTTGGCTTGTTATTACTTGAATGAATGCCATCTGAAATTTTACGGAACTAATCGGTTAGTGCATGCTTATATGATATCTTGATTTGAATATGTGGAATGTTAACATATTTGCATATGTTAAATATATGAAATGTGTGTGCATTAGACATGGTAATTCTGCACACATAGTGTACGGTGTAAGTGTCCATGTAGAGGTTTTCGTACATTGGTCATGGGTTTGAGTGTAGTGGCATGGCATTGGTGTGCGGTAACACCACATTACATGAGTGTGTCATGATGCGATTTAGCCTTGCATTTGGTGTTAGATCATGTGGGCTTGGGAATGGGACGAAGTCAAATTGAGTTCCATAGTGTTAAACGAAAATGGAAAATAAAATGTGTCGGGCGTAGCAAGTAGGGGATAGATACCCCCTCAGGTGAAAACACACGAAAACACAGTTAAACAGTATCCAGGTGAAAGCTTAGAAAAATGTCGGAGGTGTAAAGACCGCAGTGAGACCAGAAAAGTTACATTTGCCCAAAAAGACACGAAACGATCAAATAAATATCATATAGACTGCGAGTTGTGAGATAGGAGTCGGAATTGACTCAGTACTGATTTCCCATTGGCACTTGCGTTAGGTGGTGGGTCGGAGGTTGACCCGGTACTTGGGCCATGTGCGATTATCGTCTCATACATGCATGTAGATTTTCCATGATAGGATAACATGTATGCACGGATTGATTGTGGTTGGCGTAGAATGATCATTTGCATGTGCACAGGTAGGAAATAGCCCTTATAGGATTTATCTCTGCGGGCGTTAGCTCACCCCGTCGTGGGACCCCCTTTTCGGTCTGGAAGGGCCAGTGCAGGCGACAGCGCTCCTTAGAGTAAGGGATTATGAAGCGGGCGGTTTGTGGCCTTGATTCTTATTTTATTGTATATATTAGAGCGACTGGTTTTAATATATGTTTGTAAATAGGAGTGATGTAATAACTCTTAGATCTATAAATGTATGGTCTTATGGCAAGTATGGGCTGAGTATGATGATGGGCCCTATTGGGCCATTTTACACATGTATGGGTCTCATGATATGAGACATACAGGTTTTCGCAGGTTGACGGTAGTCAATGGGACCCCCGGGTTTTGGGGTGTCACAAACTTGTAGCTCTAAGGCTCCCGAATATGGGCTTAAAGGTGAGCTCGGGTAGCTCACGGGTTATGCTCTGTTTTGGGTATTGTTATAGTGTTTTAGACATAAGATGAGTTTAACTTATCCAAATTGAGTGATTCAAAATTCTAGATAAATTATACTTATATAGGAATAATTTACTTGAAGGAAGTGTATGCAAATTATAACCCCAAAGTGCCCAAAAGTTTGTCAAAGTGGAGTTATGTGTAGAATAGTCTTGTGCAGCACCAAATTAGGCGATGCAGTGTAAATCCAATAACTTGAGTTTTGGTGATCCATATTAGATGATTCCAGTTGGAGAAGAAACCTTAGAACCATAGCTTCAAATGAATAGAAGGAACTATTACCAATTTAGGGATTTAAAACCCCTGAAATTGAGAATAATAGTAGGTAAATGAGTTAGCTGGGCATTCTGACAAGTTTTGCATTAAAATGCCGTAACTTGAGTTTGGGTGATCCAAATGAGATGATTCCAATTCCTAGAAAAAATAGACTCATAGAGATAAAAGTTTCTTGAAGGAAGCATGAGTAAATTATGGCTCATGTGTCCCCAAAGAATTTTTCAAGTGAAGAGAGTGCAAGATTAGACATAAACCCTGACCAAAGCTCACAAATAACCTACTAATATATGATTGTCATTGTGTTTGAATAGGAAGTGACAAGGAGGAAGCCCGACATTAGGATTGAGATTAAAGTCGGAATCAAGCGTGATTTTGGTTTGTTCTGTCTTCTCCTTATTCTCGTTTAGGATTTGAACTATTTGTTCTAAATGCAGAAAAGCATATTGAATTATTTTAATTGATTTGAAAGAAATTGATTGTGAAATGTTTGCGAATGAAAATTGCATGAGTATTGAAAATGAGCGGATTTTATACAAATGTACATATTATCTTGTATGTTCTTATAAAAGATTTGAGGCAGCCGCAGTGAATGTTAACACGTTTAGTTCGTATAAAGGATAGGTCGAGCACGATAGGAAATTCGAAAATAGCGGTACTCTGAGACGATTGTATTGACGTGTCACTCAGGATCAGTATTGTGAGGCCGTGTGGTGGTGTTTGCTAAGTTGATTTTTTAATAACCCCGAGTCAACTGACCCGGCGGGACCGTACTATGTTATAAAACAGTTTTTATACCGGCTTGCGGCCAATGGGGCCAGGTGTCGATTAGATATCTTGTATATTGAAACATAGGTTAAATTTATTAAGTGACAGGAATTGAATTGATTTGAGATTGACAAATTGGAATTGAACATGATTGCAAATTGAAATGAAAATAGCATTGTGAAATGCATGGTTTTGGTTATAAATGATTTATTGCATATAGAGTGTATGTTGGGATGATCAATATGAACCATAAATGATTATATATGAATATGTATATGTATTATATTGACGTGATCATCAAAAGACAATTTGTTTAGTAAAACTACATGATTTGACTCAAACTGAAACAGAAGATTAGAATTGTATAGAACCACTAAGCATGAAAATGTTTAGGCGTGTATTTTTATCAATGCCTTGATCTGGAAGTGATTATTAGTGATTTGAAGCGGACCCGGGTTAGGAGGCTGAGTTATTCAGAAAGAATTGCGGAGTATGCTCCGACATATGCATTCACTCCATTGTTTTTTAACATTGATATTTTGTAAAAACAATTTGAACTTTGAACATCCATTTTGTAAATCATTTTGGAAAAGCTTGAAACGCCTTCATTGTAAATGTATTTTGTTATATGTTATGGGCCTATTAATGTGTAAATGTTTATGGGCTTGCCCCAAATTGAAATCGCTTCTGCAAACATTTGAGAAAGAAAACACTTCCTCGTGTTTTTGATAAATGATTTTGATAAAGTGATTGAGTGACATTAGAGTAACCCGGACTCGGTTCGGACCCGTCAAATGGGTCGGGCCGGGAAAGGGGTGCTACAGCTTAGTCAATTAAGCACATTTTCTTATTCTTTTTGCTTATTTTGGTATTGATTCCTTCCAAACTATAATTTTGGTGAATATTCCATAATTTTTTATATTAAATTAAGCATTAAGGCCTCAAATATGTATGTAAAAATGGATTTAAAGTTATATGAGTTTCATACTCATCAAACTCTCCAAAACTTAAAGTTTTGCTTGTCCCAAACAAGAAAAATTTCTTTGCTTATGCTGACTTAATTTAGTTAGATTTTAAGGCCATTTTCTCCATCATCACTTTTAAATATATCAGCACTTGAATTCAATGAATTTCCAATATGTTGCGATCACCCCAGAGTCGTATATGTGAATCCTGATAGTAAAATCGGATGTGTAGACTCAGCTATATCGAGATGTTCCCAGGCGTTGAGCCAGATTTTTCGGTTATCTTTATTAACTTGAATGTTATTTCATTGATGGTTTTTAACGATTTTGATTATATATTTTTATTGATGTATAGCTAGTTTGAATCAATAAAATTATTTATCTTCAAAAAAATAGAATTAATTTTCATACCAATTTTAAGTAAACATTAAATGCAACATCTCGTGAACAACCTTGAGATAAATATTTAAATTTAAAATTTTATTTTCCATCATCAAAATTGAGATTGCATAATCATTAATTTCAAATTTACATTGTTATCGTTAAAATTAAAATAAAACAAATAGTTTAAATTATTTTATTTCATCAGAAAAACACGCAGAGTAATTTAATAATAAAGCTATTATTTTATTTTTTTTGAAAGTGTGATTATAAAATATTTCCAAAATATTTTTAGCAATAAATTATCTTATTTTATTTTGAGATTTTCTAAATGTTTGAATTGTTGGAAAGCTGACTAATTGAGGAAAGAAATCTAAAGATGGAAAAAGATAGGTTGAGATATGAAAGTATATATATTTGTCATTTTAAAAAATATTAAAGTATTTCCAAAAATTTTATATAATTTTGTTTTATTGATATTTAATGTAAAAATATCTATCTATATACTCATATATCCGTGTTTATCAATACATAAGAGTTTTTTTTTTCTTTTAAGAGAAGAGGGTACTTATAATAATCTTGAATATGACAAAATTTTAAAAATATTCCTATACTCCTTTTCTCCATAAATATGAGCCACATATTACAACACAACTGGTACTAAAACCCTCTATGCACGATTTATTCGATTCGGTTTTTAATATAAAAGTGTCATCGGTTTTAATTTATTAAAAGTGAAAACAATAATTTGAAATATAAACCGATAAATTTGGTTTAATTCAATTTATAGATAATAATTGATTAAAGTAATTTAAATCGGTGGATTCAGTTCGATTTACAAACTGAGTAAAAAACTAAAATTGTAATTTTCTATTTTTAAATTTAAATATTAAAAATATAAAAATAAAACTAATATATTTAATGTTATAAAAAAAATCCGTAATTTTCTTTAACTTTTAAAATTAATGAATTAATTTTATTCTTCAATAAATAATTTCTAGAAAATGAAAAACATAAATATAAATAAAAATATTATTCCTTTAGAAGATTTACATGGATCCACCATTATAATCAACACGACAAAGTAGTAGAAATTTTTTAGGAATTTTTCAAAATTTTACAATAACATAAAAATTTAAAAGACTGAAAACTCATAACTCATTAAAATTTTGAGAGTTCCAAATACTAAACCTAAAAAAGACTTTTTTTGTGTTTTGAAACTAAAATCGACGACCAAAATGTCATTGCTCGATTTTAAAATTGAATATAAAAAATATTTTAAACTATTTCAAAATCGGATCGATTGGTTTCAATTTTTTTTCGATTTAATGGATTCTATGCACACCCCTAACCACTATTGTGATGTGTGGAGCTCAACTCTCCTCCTGCTATTACTACTTTTATTCCTATCTAGTTAATGGATGTCACTCATTCCACCAAAATTCATGACCTTTTTTTTTTGGTTGACGAAGTTTAATTCCACGGTACATGATCTCTCTCCCTCGTCTCATCATATCTCTTGCCTCCCTTTGACCATTTTCTGGATAAAGCCTTTGTGGGTGAATTAAAATATGATTCTTTCAACATTAATATTTGGTTTGCTATTGGATTTTTACAATGAAAGTGACTTGGTTCGACATTATTTAAAATATATTTGAGGATGCTTTTATCATATATTATTTGTACTGACAATGTTTTCTGAATTCAATAATTCAAAAAATGGAGTCACGTTGGGGCTGGTAAGCAAATAGGATCTCAAATCGATTAGATTACATAATAGATCTCTTTCGGACTTGGATTATCAAACAATTTTTTATTTTTTTTTTATGTTTTTTGAGCAATTTTTGCACTACCTCTTGGAGCAAAGCGAAATTTTCGCACTACCCTCTAGAGGCGAAATTGGGTAGTAAAACTGGGCGGAGTGTGAAATTTCGCATTATTAGTGGGAGTAGTGGGAAAGTGAATGTTTGGCAATGTGAAATGCTCCAAGTTTTCCTTCAAGGTCCCAACTCGTTATAAATAACTTCCAATGGCTTATAAACTGATCACACGAGATCCTGAGATGTCTTCATTACTCGACCTCATGATTCCAAGAGCCGTTAAAGTACCTAAAAAGACCTAAAAACACATTAATACTCAAGAAAATCATTAATAATGGGTTATGGAGCCAACAACTTGCATAATTGGTTAAATATGAATTTCCAGCATAAAAAGGCTTTTAAAATGAAGAAATTAAATAGGAAAATGCTCTTTTGAGTGGTTATCAAACATTAATCTATTTTAACTAAAAAGATAATGTGTTTATCTAATTAACAATGAAAAAGTACACGTACTATATGATTAAATGCATTTCTTAAGAGAGTGTATTTAAGTAAGACTTTTAAAGATATTTATAGACTTTTTAAAACGGCTCATGCAGAATTTATGAATTTTTAAAGACTTTTATAGAATACAAATATATGAATTACTTTCATAAACTTTTAATTTAAAAGACTTTTATAGACTTTCACGAACTTTTCTAAATATTGATAGACTTTTAATAAATTAATAAAAGCAGGATTTATGGTGTATTACTCCATCTAATTTGCACCATTGAATCACAGATCAATTCTGAAGTACTTAATAGATGGCATGTAACACCAATGGATAAAAATGGATGTTATGGTATCGTCACCGTTGGAAATGTGAATGAAATTAATAATTTCGCTATTTCGTAAAAAGCTCATTTTTCTAAGAGAATAGGTTCAGGTTTCAAATTCTTTGAAAAGCCTAAACCATTGGCATTCCATAGTCAAGTTTATCCTCCGTGAATCCTATATAGAGGACGTCAGAATCATGAAGGGGCACCTATATCAAAGTTTGTGTTGAGCCTTGATTTCCTCTCTCCCTTCTTTCTCATTCGGTAATAGCATACATATACCTTCAGTTAGTTGGAGAAGGTCCAGAGTGCTTTTATAGGCCATTTGATAAGCTGTTTTATTTTGTGAAATAGATGACTATGAATTTCTAAGCACCAGTGGAAAAGTGTGAATGTTTTAAAGAGATCGTAGACTTACTTAAGATTTACTAGTGGATCTACCTTAGGCTAGGGGACAAATGCCCCCCCGAAAATTGTAGAAATTCTCTTTTCTTTTTTATTCTCTCAAATTTTGGAAAAAAACTGTTTCCATAAATATTTCAACCAAGATGCTTAAATTCAAAGTAAAAAATGATTGTCATTTAACCATGTCATTTATGTTTTACTTTTGACTCCTGTGACATTAATTAATTTAGACTATGTTTGGTTCTCAAAAAATTTGAGGGAAAATACAAAAAAAAATAGAGAGAAAAATTAGAAGGAAATAAGAAAATTAAATCTAATGTATTATTTTTATTTAATACATCGAACTCATTTTATTTAATCTCATTTTTCATTATAAAGATTAAATAATTTTAAAATACTTAAGTTTCTAAATAATTTTATGTATAATTGATTTTCTTTGACATTTTTCATTAGACATCCAAATATGAGAAAATAAATTTTCTTAACATTTTTTCTTTTCTTAGTACCTTCCGTAAACCAATCACAATCTCAGGCTCCGTTTGGAACCCGAAAAGTACTAGGAAAAGAAAAAAATACTAAGAAAATTATTTTCTCATGTTTGGTTTTACCGTGAAAAATATAAAATAAAATCAAATACAATAAAAATTTCTCAAAATTGTACATATTTTCTTAGGCTCCATAATGCATGTGGAGGGTCAAACAAACTAAATAATCTTCTATGAACTTACAAAAACAAATGGCGAATAAATTACAGAGAGGTGGTGTTTGACCAAACTCTAATATCGTATTAAATGACCAACTCTCCTAAAAGCTCAAACTTGTAGGATTTGAGTTTAATATGAATATCATGTTTTCAACCATAATAGAGGAAAACAAATAAAATGAGTTTGAATAAACATATAGAATTAATTTAATAGGTATAAACTTTTTTTTTTCTCCATATTTTTATTTCCTTCCACTTTTCATCTTTATTTTCTTTCTCTACTACTTTCCAAGTTCCAAATGAAGCCTTAGGCTTCTTTTGGAAATCGAAAAGTACTAAGGAAAGAAAATAGAGAGGAAAATAAAAAAATAAATGTTAGTACCCAAATTTAATTTGGTATGATCTAATGTTTATTTAGGCTTGAGCCCAAGCCTAGGGTTAAAATCCAAGTGAAATAAGCATAAACCTAGTTGAAAAGCCCATGGTATTTTTGAGAATTTAAAATTTTTGAGGATTTTCCAATGATAAATGAGACTTATTTAAAAGATGATAAGAAAATAGAGAAACTGGGGAAGCAAGCCTTTCTAATGGAGATGTGGGTAGTTACTTGAGGTGGTAGAGAAAACTTAGGGAACGAGCCTCCCTAATGGAGAAGTAGACAATTACTTGAGGAGGTGGGGAGAATGGAGAAAATACATAAATAGAGCAATTTTTCAAGGACTCCTACAAATGGAGGAGAGCTCTCATGAGCCAAATCAACCAACAACCAATCAATGAACTCAACAAGCAGCAATTACAATATACTTCAACATTTCTTAGCTTTTCAATTAGCTTTCATAAGTTCCAACATTCTATTTTCAAGTTCAAGTCAAGTGTCTTTCAATTCTTCTGCATATTTCAACATTATGTTTTCAAGTTTTAGCCAAGTTTCTTTCAATTCTCTAGCATTGTTCGTTTCATTCGTTCCTAGTGCAATTTTTTATTTCCTTCAGCTTTTATTTTTGCGATATTTACAATTTTTATGGTATTATCTGCTTAGATTTTGGGGAACTGTCAAGGGAACTAGGGAACTCGCTTTGTCTGATTAAGAAGTTTGATTTCTGCTTTGTCGTGGCGAGCATATTCCTTTGTTGTGGCGAACTCGAGGCTGTTGTAATTCTTGACTTAAGCTTCGTTGTGGCGAAGCACTCCTTCGTAGTGGCGAACCTCTTCGTCGCTGCTAGCAAACTGCTATAAATCAGCAACTTCCTCTTCACTTGATTTCTTCAATCACTTTGTTTGATTTTCCTTCTAATCGTGCAAAACATCAACAAATGAGGGATTAGTGTAATCTTTATGAAAATGGGTGTGACTCTAGCATTTAGGTTACATAAACACATGAAAAACAAGCTATAAATGCTAGTATGATTCACACCTATCAAACACTCCCAAACTTAACATTTTGTTTGTCCTCAAGCAAAGAAACAACTCATTTTCCTTATTTAAAACTAAAAAAAACATGTTGAGCGTGAACTTGAGATAATGAATGATAATTTTCATCAATGATTTAACCTTCATATAATACAAAGAAAACTTCAAGATAGCCTTTTTCAAAAATAATAGATTGGCCTTAAGTTGAACAACCTAAACCAAAGTTCTCAATTATGTATGTGTAGTCTTCCCCTCTTTGGTCAATTGTAGTTCAGATGGAATTAGATTAGCATGAGTGGAACGGGGACCTCTCACTCACATGGTGAGTGTGTAAGACTCCATATGCTTGTTGGGCATATCACTCTCCACTAATGTAGGCTATACACAACTCTTAGGATCAATTAGGTCTTTATATAGCTTGTAGTGTATGGCTTAAGTAAGGGTAGTTAAATAGATCATTTAAGCATTAGTTTACCCAAAACATACACATTTTCCTTTTTTTCTCCACTAATTGTTCATCCTTTTGCATATTGCCTTCTTTTTAATTAGCCTCCTAAGCTTTCCCCCTAAACTTAACTTATTGCACCTTTTTATCTCATAGCTCCCCAAACTTGCATGATTTTCACCATTTTCACAAGAACACCAAGAGCTTTATTTTTCATATTAACAGGCATGGAGTAGTGCAATGTTCAACCCCTTTAAGCTTTCTAACTACCCCATGTAACGAGCTTTAGGTTAGTAACTCCTATACCACTTGGCCTTGGGGTACTAGGTGTAGAACACCCCTAAGAACTTACTTGCTCAAGGTAGGAAGGCTACGAGGCCAGACTTACTCCTCCTTACTTTTTCTTTCTTTTTCTTTCTTTTTCTCTATTTTTTCTACTTTTTTTCTACCACAAACCTCTTTTGATTTCCATTCAAAGCATACCCACTGCGACCAAACTCTCAATTCACACTACATGTATTCATAAGATATAACATTGAAACTTACATGTTAGGGTAAACATGGGATTTTGACTGAAGGACATCCAACACAAAGGTTCAAAGGGTTAATTCTTGGCTTTTCTTGAAAGAAAATGGCTAATATGGCTCAATTCTGGTGACTATGGATATATGCACAAAAAGGTTAGCTAGAAAGGCTCAACCGATCCAAGGATGGCCTGTCATTTCCTAATTGTCGTGTTGCCTAGGATTTCGCCTTGAGCGATAATTGAATAAGTTCTAGAATCTTTAGATATCAATTAGAATGTTATTCACCTAATTCTTCTCTAAACCAAGCAAAATTGACTACCAAGGGTACATGACTTATGCATCAAAATGATAAGAACTTTAGCCTAAATAGTTAACTATAAGGTCAAACCATTATGCTTTAAGTTAAAATATCTCTCATTTTCTTCATGTAAAAGAAAGTTCAATCATTATTCATCACAGGCATCACAATTATCTCAAAACAAGTTCAACCAAAACAGAAACAACCTACAAATGAAAAAATTAACCTAAAAACTAAAAGCACATAAAAGCAACGAAAACACATAAGCATAAAGGAAAACATTAAAGATAGAATAATTGAAGTTGGAAAATTTAAAAAGAAAGAGTAATCCCCCTAATACCCCCAAACTTAAAATACGAATTGTCCTCAATGTATGAAATTTGAAATATTTAGAATAGAGGACTCCCCTTGATGATCAAGTGTGATCATTGGGCTCGGGTTGAGATGGGTCTCAATGAAATTCCCTCCTTATGAATTAGCTTCAATGTCTTGAACAACACAAATAAAATCCAAATAAACACTAAAAACAAAGTAACATGCAAAAAAAACTGAAAATAACTAAGAACAAACTAAAACTAAATGAATTTAAATCCTTACTTTTGCTTGAGGTGCCTCCCAAGAGTTGCTCCGTTTTTAGAGTCTAGCTAGACTCATTGTGGTAGTCTGAGATCTTCACTTTGGCCCGTTTATCCATCATGGTCAATACTCCCTCTTCATCCTCATCACTCGTGAGGATGAACTTCTTCAACAGTGTCCTCTTGAAGGAACCTAGGTGCTAGATCCTTGATGGGTGAAAATGAGCTCTCTAACTTCTTGCATGCCCTCATTTCTTCATCCGTTAATGGTTTTCTTAGGTGGAGGTTAAAATTCATTTTCTCCTCACTAACAAGGAGGGTCATTTCCCCATTTTCAACGTCAATCCACATTTGACTTGTGGCAATGGAAGGTCTTTCTACACATGAAACTTGTCGGTCCTCTTCCATGCCAAAAGTTAAAGAATCTATGGGAAATGGGAAGTCTTATTGACTAAGACATTTTCAGCTATTATCTCGGGATGTTGATTAGTGCCCAAAAAGTGCTATTTTGAACCCTATTTTTAATAGGTTTTGAGCGCTTTTTGTGTACTAATTGTTATAATTAACCCAATTGACATGTTCGGGTCCATATTGTACTTCTGATCACATTTCGAGGCTGTTTTTGTAGTTTTTGCAGGAATTGGATGCCAAATCGTCGTGTCAATCCAATCATAACAAAGTAAGGTTGATTTCCATCAATTTCATATGTATTTTTATCAATTTCAGCAAGCCGGGAATGAAGAATATCAAAGCTAGAAGAAATGGAATAGAGTAGTTGGAATAGTAGCCGCAGGAAGCAATGGAACAGTGATGAACAGTGAAAATTCGCTACAACTTGAAATTTCGCTATATAGCAAAAATTTTGCTATTTTCGCTATATAGCGAAAATCACTATATGTGAAATTGCACACTTCTGATTTTGATATTATCGCGACCGGATTTTGGTTTTTCCCTTTCTACCCTCATTGTAATAGTTTTAGTTAGGATAATTTGGTAGTTCACTTTGATTATAAGGCTATATAATCCATTGTAAATACACCGACCTGTTCGGGTTTTCGGAAGGAAGCGCTACGCCCTGCTTCCGGCCCCCATTTTCCTTCTCTCCTTTCACTTTGGTTTGGCCGCCAAACACCTCCTCCGAGGATGACAACTCGTAGGATGGTCAAGCTAGACTCTTCCTCCTTTGAAGATGAGGGCCATCGGGCAACGCTTTAAGGTAAACTTTTGGTTCCCCTATTTTTCACGCAGCAGGTTTTGACATTTTGGTTCCCAAATTTTCAACTCTAGGTTTAAAGCTTTTTGATGTACTTTCTTTGGCCAATACTTGACAAGATTTTAGGGTTTAGTTTATTCTAAGCTTTAGATACACTGATATCCATTAGTTGCTATTTACGAGTCACTGGAGGTAGGTTAAGGGGTTATATTTTCACTGTCGATGCATCCTCTTTGATCAATACTTGGTAATCTCAGTGGTTCAAGGATGCTTATTATTAGATCCACCGAGATTCATTAGGGGTCGTCTCTTATGAATCATTGTAGGATGGGTCAAGGTGATAGATTTTCACTGTAAGAACTACAAATGCTAAATAAATGCTTTCTATCAAAAGGAAAATTATTAGGGTTTAAGTTTTAAAGCCAAATGAAGATCCGATTCAGGAGATGACTATAGGTCATCCTCCCCAACACGAGGAAATGAACCCTGGAAAACCCCGCCTTGCCGTGAAAATCCCAAGCCCAAAGAGCCCGACAGCTCAAGGAGTTCTTTATATTTTATTTCACCTTATTTTTAGCTCAGAAACCACCAACCCTCTCGTTTTAATCAAACCCGAAAATCCAAAACAAATTCACCATTCGAGCTCATCAGGAATCATTTGGTATGAAGAAACTCATCCTTGTGTTCGATCCAGAGCCGCTTATATTGAAAAAGAGTTACGCTACGACAAAAAGAGTAGAGGAATTTAGGCATACCTTAGTTGATTCCAGACTCTACCGTGGCACGAATCAAATGGCGCTGCTGCCGTGGATGGTGCCAACCACGTATGATGAGTCGGCGAGTGCTTCAGAATCCCTATTACAAGTATCGTGACCTTCTAAACCTTTTCAATTTCATTGTTTAGAATATCAAGTTTTTTGTACTCAGAGCCATCGTCGGGTCGTTTTTATCATTACAGTCTTTTATTTTTTTATTAACACTAATCTTATTTTCAAGCCTTGTAGTTGTTCCGTTTTGTCTCAGGTCATGCAGGTGCTTTCATGCATTCAACGGGATGTAGACATCAGTGGGATCGCAAAGAGTTAAGGCACCAATCGAGCAAAAGTCAGAAGCCTGGCAGCACAAGAGCAAATGGATCCTACCCGAGGAACAATAAAGGCATCAAGAAGGGGCCTCCTGCGAATCCAACAACATATGTCAATGAGGATCACATACACCCTTCTAGAGTTACGGTTCCTTCCGCATCATACCACTTGTCGAGGATGTATAAAGAGACTATCTGCGTCTGCCCCTACTCCCACTTTTCATGGTATGGGAAATGAAAATCCATACACACACATCCGGATTTTGAGAAAGTTTGCATAATCTTTAAGGAGGGTGCAAATGTGAGCATGAGTTTGTCGAAATTGAAGGTATTCCCATTAACCTCAAAGACAAAGCTGGGCCATGGCTTTAATTCACCGAGGCTAAGAACCATTAGAAGTCAAGGTAGCCGCAGTGCAGTTTTTAAAAATTCTTCGCTTCATAAGACCACAATTTGAAAAGGCACCTACACGTCGCGCACTCCCATGACAATGAAAGGTCTCTATCGCTGTCGGGAGAGGTTCATGGAAACCACGGCAAACGCCCACATCATGGTTTCGATACTGATGCTTGTGAATCACTTCTATGGTGGTGTCTCTAGCCAAGAAGCAACCACCGGAAACAATGTGTGGAGGGGACTTCCCGAGCAAGCACCTTATGAAGCCATGAACTTTTCAATTATGTGGCCGAAATCCTAAGGGATGGGATGAGCTAAACCCAAGGGGAGGGGAGAAAATGAGGGCTCTTCAAATTTCAATGGGGAGATTGCACACTTTCAGGATATGGAGATGAAAGCAAAGATATCAACCTTAGCTAGGAAGGTGGAAGAGTTGGAAGGAAAAAGGCTACATGAGGTACAAGCAGTAACTGAAATCCCTACACATGCCAACCCATGCATCAATTTCCAATCCACTGGTCACCAGAAGAACACTGTCTAATTGCTCCCTTAGTGAGATATTTGATGGCGGAGCATGCCAATTCCGTGGGCCAATATAAGCCACTACCCAATGCCCCATATGGTAATACATATAACTTAATTGGGAGGAATCAATTCTAATCTCTTGGTAGCCTAATCCCCTACTCTCTCTACGTGCCCCCTCGGTGCCAAACTGTTCCTCATCTCAACCACAACCATCACCATCCTCATCCCCGTCGAAACGTTTAGTTTAAATTTGAGCAAGGTGGTAGGTGGATTTTGTGGAAGAGCAAAAGGGAATCCTCAATGTACAAATGGTCAAAGAATTGATACCGTGGAAAACACCTAACAAAAAAATACGGGCTTGAAAGTAGCCTTACTAAGAGAATCGGAGACCCACACTATTCCATCAGGATTACCAATCTAATGGAGGTAAAAGAGAAAGGAAGATTCCCTTCCCGCACATCGCCCAATCCAAAGGAGTCCGATGAAATTGGCTCTTCCAGCAACTCAAGGATGGACTTGGCAATGTTATCATCACTCCGAGGAGTGGAAAAGAACAGCAACGAGCCCAAGACGGCCAAGAAACAAGAAAAGAAAAGGAAGCCGAGCTCCGAGAGAATAATAATCGAGAAGATTCAATGGAAGAAAACATGCCCCTCCATTTCCTCAAGAACTTAGAGGCAAGAAAATCATAAACCAAACTGAAAAGGTTTAAATAAAAAGGAATTCGAGGTGCTAAGGAAAGTGAAGGTAAATATCCCACTGCTTGACATGATTAAGCAGGTCCCAACATACGCAAATTTTCAAGGACCGCACTGTCAAAAGAGGTTTGGGCATTGAAAAGAAAGACTTTTGGGACAAAACAAAGTCGCGTCATCATTCGCAGCAAAACCCCAAGTGAAATACAAGGATCTAGATCCCCACAATATCACCAACACTGGAGGGACTTGTATAGATAAAGCAATCGTTAGACTCAGCCGCGGTAAACCTACTCGCCATACTCGCAGATATAAAACATTGGCTCGGGAGCTTAAGCCTACCAACATCACTCTATCCTTAGCTGATCCACGGGTAAAAATTTCTAAGGGCATAGTTGAGGATGTATTGGTAAAGGTGGACAAATTCTACTATCCAATGGATTTTGTAGTGCTCGATACCGAACCGATCGCAATTGGTCCTAATCATGCGCCAATCATCCCAGCGCACTTTTCGCCACTTCCAATGCGATAATCAATTACTGGAATGGAGTCATGCAAATTTCACATTTGGCAACATGACACCGAGCTCAACATTTTTCACCCGAGCAATAAGCACAAGCCAAGAGGAAGATGAGGAGGTGATTCGATGAAGCCTAATTCGATTGTCCAAGTTCAGGGAAACCAAATGCTCACAAACTACAGGGAAGAATTATTGAAGAAAGTGAAGGAGGATGGAGAATCGACGCATCACTACCCTGGGCAAGAGCCAATGATTCCCCCAGCACCACTAAGTGAAAAGAAGCTCAACACAAAGGAGCTGAGCATGAAGGCAACTACGGCACACCTCACTTTAGGCGTGAAGGAGCTCCTCCTCCTTGATCCACCATGAGTGAAATTCCAAATCGACGAGCTCGGCTCCTGTCTCCACGGAGACCAAACCGCACTCAAATATTTCCTTTGATTTTAGTTTAATTAAAGTCAATTTTTAGTTAATTTTAGTTTTAGCTTTTTTATTTTTATTTTAGTTTTAATTTAATTTAATTTATTTTATTTTATTTTTATTTTGCAAGGAATATGCTACTACAAGGCATACCCGCACAACCCCCCCCCCCTATTTCTCCCATCTGTCTTTCTTCTTCTTTACGCCACACACACACACACACAACAATACAAAATAATGGAAGACTCTTTTTTTTTTTTCACATTCCTCGCCTGCGTTCTCCCCGCCTCCCGCTTTCCCGTTTCATCGCGCCTCACCTACCTGAAAGCACCATTCGCATACAACTCGCCTCGCTATCGCACTCTAGTCGTGTCTCGAGACGCGCCCCGAGCACCAGTCCACCGGGCCGCCGCACGCCTCAAGAAACCCACCGCTGCGCTACCACCGCCTTGCCTCTTCGGCCGTCACGTGCCTCGCTGCCGCCAGTATCCCCGGCACTCCACCGAGCCTAAGATGTCCCTGCCGCACACCTGAGCTTCCATCATGGTTCGTACCCGCAGATCCCATCGCAGCAGCGCCCAGTCCGGCTTCAAGCATTCTTTTAGAGATGCGTCGGCACATCCAGTGGTCAAGCTGCTGGTCACTGCACTACAGTTACTGTAGAGACACACCTCCCGTATTTGCTCGCCTTCATTTAAGAGGAGGTCGAGGCTTCGAGCCCCCATCCAGCGATACCAGACCCGGCTGGACTCGTCCCTCTCCCGTAGACCGAGACTACCGAGGATCCGCCTGGGCGGCCCCAAGACTGCTCTGGGTGAGTTCGAGGTTCAGGGCCCTAAATTGCCGCTCCAAATTTCGACGTGGTTCGTCGCCTCAGTTATCCCCACACGAGACCACGCCATCCCGATGTTTAGCTGCGATATACCATGGCAAGTCATACTACGATATACCGACATCGGGACAATGAACAAATGATTTAGAATATCCGACAAGCGCTGATCCGGGATATTCATCGGGCCGCCATTCATGACTCCGAGGTAGCTTTTTCTATCCCCAGCGGTGCTCGAAAGTTTTATCATACTCGCGATATCCTGGAGCGCCGCCTAGTCTGGCAGCTCGCTCAAGATAGACTACGCCCGGGTACTCCATCGGATATCATACCGCTTTAGGTCCGCTAGTGGTTCCGAGACTCCGCGATCATCTACGGTCTCAACCATCACCGGGAGATGGTTCGCTTCTCTCGCCGAGATACCACAAATTTCGCCTATATTTTCCACAAGCAGCCTTTCCTAGACGCTTTCCTCAAGGTGGACTACATACTTCTGACCAAATTTGCTCCACTTCAAAGATTATGTACAGCCGAGGGGGAGCTTATGGCACGAGGCTTTATAACGGATATCCGAGGATTCCGTTCACCTCCGCTTCACAAGACCGCTAAGCTACAATCTCGATGGTATGTCCATCGTAAGAACCGGCCTCAAGCAAAGGCTATCCCCCGCCGATGCCAAGGTTGTCGTCGTGTCTTAGATATCCGGGTTCCCTGCAGGAGCCACACATAGAGCTTGACTGAGTTGTCCTCGATTTTATCCATTGCTTGCCTGTGATATGCCACTCCTCCTTTCTTCTGCCATGGTGAGTGAAAGATCACGTATGATGATTATGCAAAGATCAAACTATAAGGAGCGCTCAGAGAGGTGGAGGTGGAGAGGACCTCATTTCCAGATTTATCTCCTCCAGTTCCATCTCCTATTGCCCCATCTCCTCTCCCGAGACAAATTTCCTCGGCCCATCCCCTCCATATCGCAGAGCCACCGTGAGCACATCCCCGGTACTTCCAGGATTTCGCTATTTCGATGCGATCATAGCACAACTGAGCGATGGTCGGAAGTCGATGTTTCACGCTTCCCCCGATCCCTGGCCCTGTTCCGGTCATGGTAATCCCAATCCTATTGGGGGTGCCAACCATACCGGGACTCCTTATTTTTTTAATTTTTTTTAATTTTTTTATTTTTTCTTTCAGAGCTGGACTTATATCTATGGTATACAAATAATTTTTGTAATAACCAACAATCATTTACATTTACAAATGAACTACCACTGGAGTGGGATCCATTAAAATTTATACACATATACTAAGTCCCATTCACTTAAGGCTAAATACACATACATATGCTATTATCTAATACAACATCGAGATCACTGACGTTGTCGGTGAGAACTCATTCTCCGAGACGGCCCGTGACAACGGTGTGGAATGTCCGCCCTTCTATCTCCTCTTTCAAGACTCTACACGGATTGAACACCGTGCTGTTTTTTACGCTTGCTGGGAATATGCTGGCACAGAACGACTCAATAACAATAATCGCCGTCACTATTTTTACATTTGCACAAGATTACATATAACGGTCTATTCTATGTGACTTCTAACTCATATCATATTATACATGTAGATTTTATCCTTTTTAGATTCCATATCACTTCATCTCCTCGCGGTCGTCTTTTTACAAGTTTCACTCCTATCTTCTACATGTATGGCATATCATCTAATATTCGCAAACTTATACTATTAAGGCAGCCTAAAATCAAACCATATCAAGTCATATTAGATACATACAAGGTTAAATCAAACTAATACTAGCCATATTAGACTCTTTTTATCATTATCACGGCCGGCTTACAATCAACTCCCTTTAGCAATTACATTTCACATCCGTGATGCCCGCTTTTAACTTTTTAGTTATCATTTTATTTAATTCTTTTTATTTTAAAAGTGTCGCGACTCGAATCCCCGACTCACCAGTCAATGGATGTATGTGTTTCGGAGCCCGTTTAATTCCGACGCCAATTATCTTCTCAAAACATTTGTTTGGTCTTTATAAAATGTTCACAAGTTTCAAAGTGTCGCGACCAATCCCCACTGACCGGAAGGCTGATCCGAATCGAGTCTTGGCCATTCGACATTTTCAATATCTTTCCAAACATGTTGTTTATATTATTCTATTTTGAACCTTTTAATTAAGGAAAGCACTTTTCGGGCAATCCCATGACCATTTACAAATTCAAAGACCAAGTAATATCTACAATTAACAACAAAAATGCATTTAAAATAATATTTTATCCACATAAACTCATGCTATTCATTTTCAGATACTTCATTTTGGCTACATCATTTATCATATCACAACATGCATTTTCGATGCAATAATTCAATTATTAACTAATTCGTGGATTTACGTGATACACATAAAATCCCATTTACACTCACAATATTATATTTCACTAATTAACTCACACTGACCCGATTCGCTTAATGAATCCCGCCCTTATTATCATTCGGTAATGTGCCTACACACTTTTTACACCGTCTCCCATCATGACGCGTGACGCGCTTAGTGCACTCGATTACGTGGTATCAATTAAATGCCATACGCCATCAAGACGGATGCCGAACATCGCGCATCCTCTCCGTTCGACATTTCTTCAATGCCATACGCCATCATGATCGATGTCATCGCGCATCCCGCCAAGTGACATTGAAAATTTCGCGCCTTCATGACGGACGCTTTGGTGCATCCCCGCCGCTTATCTTATTCGATATATCAATCGGCTCTTACTTTTAAGTGATTGCATTTCGCTTTAATGAATCCTCGCCTTTATAATTGGGGTCACATTCATTCGGTTTTCGGTCATCGCTTCGAATTTCATTCACTCGTGATTCACATTTATGACGGATCTCCATTTGATGAATCCCGCCTTACACTGGTCTCATTCATCTTGCCTAAATATCCCATTTCACTTCATAATCACTTTCAGATTATCTTTTCAAAGATATACCCAATCTATGTAATTTGTTTCATATACTCATTCCTATACTCATTCACGATACTCATTCACGATACTCATTAATAAACTGTCCATTTATCTGCTCCAAATACTAATCACATTCATTCACGTATACTCATTCATGTATACTCATTCATAAATACTTAATCATATATTCATTCACGTATACTCATTCATGTATACTCATTCATAAATACTCAATCACATATTCATTCACGTATACTCATTCATGTATACTCATTCATAAATACTTAATCATATATTCATTCACGTATACTCATTCATGTATACTCATTCATAAATACTCAATCATATATTCATTCATATATTCCTATCATTTGTTATCATTTCTGGTTATATGTGATAATATCGTATATCACCTAACCACATTATGTGTTCATCACATATTGCCTTTCATGTTCACATTCATGTTTCACTTCCTTTTCATTTTCATTTTTCATAATCATTTTCATGTTCATGAACACATCTATACATTTTTCATTTTCTACATTTTCCTTTGTTTCATGCCTATTATATATGGCAATTTCATATTTTGTGAAAGTATGATGTCTAAGGAAACTTCACCCTGTCCATATATTCTTATTCCTCTATGAATCTACTTTACTTCTAGAATTGGAATCAACTTAATCTGATCATCCAAACTAAAGTTATGGCATTTTCATGCCAAACTAGCCTACATCTTGGACATAATTAGAAACAGTCAGGATACTAATTTTTCCAGGGTTCTAACTTTATATTTGACACAAGTTATTTGTACGCATTTAAAGCTAAGGTGCTAAGGGTTCTATTCCAACTGGAATCACCCAATTCGGAACACCGGAACTCAAGTTACGTCCGAAACAACCGAGACTTCTCTATGTTCAACACTCGAAACCGTAATTGGTTCTCAGGCTATGGTCCTTACCTCCCCGAGTGGATTTTTGGGCCACTTAGATTCATAATTTGACGATGTCTATTTCAATATGGATAGTTCTCCTTGAATTCTATTTTAATTTTCCACTTGAATCACTCAAATTGGATAATAAATGAGCAAGTTATGGCCAAAATACAAGACTCCGGTCAAATCGAAAATGTAATGTGGTCAGACGGCATGTCTACCATGTACCGGCACACGCCGCCAAAAACGACAACAAGATGCACGGTACAAGTTCATGTACCGGCAGACAAGTCACTTCTGGGAATGCCTGTGACGTGAATTTTCTCCTTTTCCATATTTTGATCCTCAATTCAACCCTCTATACTTCATCTACACTTCAAGACCACCTATATGTCTCTCAGAAACTCTTTCTACCAATTCCTCTTTAATACTTTATCTCTTTCAGCACTTTATCCTAAATTACTCTCAAACCCACTCTAATTATGGGTTATGACCCATACACAAACTAAACATGATGATTAATAGTTAGGGCTTGTTCTAAACCCAACTCAGTTTGTTTCACCAACTATGAATCCATCCTCAAAGAGAGGATTTCATACGCTCGTACTTTTATGGTTTTATCCACTTTACTTTATAATTATTGGGTTACAGAAAGTCCCCCTAGAAAAACCCAGGTTGAGACAACTAATAACCACATACTGCATGGAAAACCATTCAAAGCCTTAAAAGCCATGTAGTTCCACTGAGCTCGGGCTTCGCTTGATCTCGCTCCTCCTCTTCCCTCTTCTTCTTCTTCCTTCTCCCTCTCCTTCTCTTCTCTCCCTCTCTACCCGTTTTTTCTTCTTTAGAGACCAAAAATATAAGATATTTTGATCTTCCCCTTAAGGCCATGCTCACAAGTCAATTAACTAAAAACCCATTTTTTTGCTTTTAAGTTTTCATTTTTGCATTTAAGCCCTTGGGTTCTTCCCTTTTTGAAATTCAAATTATGCCATATTCTATTTTGACCCATAATCTTCCTCAAATTCCACCATTACATACTAACTTATTGATTTATGCCATTTATGTCCTCAAGTGGTAATGACCACTTTACTCCTTGCCCTCACCCCGCTTTCTTGCCCCAAATTTTATTTTAAAATTCATATTTAGCTTATAATATACTCCCTAAACAAGTCCGAAATCATAGTGGTATATTTCCTCGGTGTTACAATTCTCCCCCCCTTAAAAGAATTTCATCCCCGAAATTTATGGTTTATGGGTTTTGCTCGCTCTATGTCAAGTCCTTTCCTTTCATATCTTTTTAGACATGACCTTTCTTACACTTTCTTTCATTTAGCTCCTACCGGATCGTGGCCTCACTTAAGAATGATTCCTAAGGATTGAAGCCGGTAACCTCTTGTTCCTCGGGGTTGTTAACACTCCCTCACTAGCTTCTTCAACCCGGATTCGAAGACGATCCATTCATACAAATACCAGACATCCACATCGTGGGCCAACACTCTTTCTATACACAGCTTATTTCATTCTTTCTATCATATACTTATCTAGAATCGCCCGACATAGGCTTTTCCCGTAAACGCCTCAAACCCCAGGGGGCTCGATACCACTAAACTTGTCACGCCCCCGATCCCTGGTCCCCCCAATCATCGCGAATCCAAACCCGGCTTGGGGGTGCTAAAACCATATACTGGGACTCCTTATTTATTTTTTTTTTCTTTTTTTTTTCTTTCAGAGCTGGACTTATATCTATGGTATACAAATAATTTTTGTAATAACCAACAATCATTTACATTTACAAATGAACTACCTTCGGAGTGGGATCCATTAAAATTTATACACATATACTAAGTCCCATTCACTCTATACACAAATACATACATATACATATCTAATACAACATCGAGATCATGGAACAAGGTCATGAAACTGCCTCCGAGACGGCCCGCATGATTGGTGGAATGTCCTATCCTCTTTATCTCCTCTCAAGACTCCACCTGACAACATCCGTGCTTGGTGCTTTACGCCTTTAGTGGGAAACATAGACAAGGACCACCTGGCTAATAACAATCGCGGCTACTATCTTTTACATTCGGCCATTACATATGGCTGTATAACAAGTCTATTCTTATGTGACTTGAATCATATCATATTATACATGTAGATTTTATCCTTTAGATTCCATATCACTATTCTCAGGCTGGCCTTTACAAGTTTCCAATTTTTATCTTCTACATGTAAGACATATCATCTAATATTCAATAAACTTATACATATACAATGGCAACTAACCATATCGTCATATTAGATACATATGTGGTTAAATCAAACTGGCGCTCAATACATATTGTAATTTTATCATTATCACTACCAAGCCATTAATCAACTCCTTACAATTGTTACATTCATGATCTGGATGTTCGTTAATCTTAGTTATCAGCTATTTAATTCTCTTTTATTTTCAAAAGTGTCGCGACCAATCCTCGACTCGACATGGTCGGGCTGATACAAGTCGATTCTGGCCCTCCTTTTAATGCTTTCAATTTATCTTCTCAAAACATTTGTTTTGTCTTTATAAAATGTTCAAGTTAAAAAGTGTCGCCACCAATCCCCGACTCGACCTGTGTTATGATCCTAACTGAGTCTCATGCATTCGACATTTCAATTATCTTTCCAAAAACATGTTGTTTATATTATTCTATTTTGACCTTTTAATTAAGTGAAGTACTTCTGGCAATCCCATGACTATTTAAAATTGAAGACCATATTATTCATAATTAACAAAACATTGCAAAATAATGCCTTTTATCCATAAACTCATAAGTATTCATTTTCGCATGCTTTCATTTTATACATCATTTATCATATCACAACATGCATTTTTCGATGCACAATCAATTCATAATTCAATTTATGAGATTTACGTGACATACACATAAAAATCCCATTTACACTCACAATATTGGTTATTTACCAATTAACTCACATCACCTGATTCCTCGCTTTTAATGAATCCCACCTCATTATCATCTCTGCAGAATGTGCCCACACCGGCAATTCGGCTCTCCCATCATGATTCGATACGCTTAGTGCACTCGACATGTGGTATTAATTATTCGATTCTCCCATCATGTCGGATGCCGTTTGGTACATCATGACACGTGGTATTACTTATTCGGTTCTCCCATCATGTCAGATGCCGTTTAGTGCATCCCGACATGTGGTATCAATTAAATGCCATACGCCATCAAGACGGATGCCGATTGGTGCATCCCGTCAAGTGGGACATTTCTTCAATGCCATACGCCATCACGACGATGCCGATCGTGCATCCCGCCAAGCTGACATCGGAGTACTGGTGCCTTCGCGACTGATGTCGCCGGTTGCATCCCGTCAGGCGATTCATTCGATATATCAATCAATTTTACTTTGTATGACAGATTTCGTTTAATGAATCCCGTCTTTATAATTAGTCACATTCATTCGGTTTTCGAATATCACATTTCGATTTCATATTCACTCTCGTATTCACATTTATGACGATTCCGTTCGATGAATCCCGCCCTGTTAATATTCACATTCATTCTGTTTCAAATATCCTACTAATTCATAATCACTTCGGTATTATCTCTTTTCAAAAGATATACTCAATCTATGTACTTATTTCATATACTCATTCCTATACTCATTCACTACATCATTCACGATACTCATTAATAAATTCCATTCACGTATACTCATTCATAAATACTAATCACATATTCATTCACGATACTCATTCAGCGTACATACTCATTCACAAAATACTTAATCATATATTCATTCATCGATACTCATTCATGTATACTATTCATAACACTTAATCATATATTCATTCACGTATACTCATTCATGTATATACCAATTCATAAATACTCAAATCACATATTCATTCACGTATATACCATTCATGTGGCTACTCATTCATAAAATACTTAATCATATATCTTATTCACGATACACATTCATGTATACTCATTCATAAATACTCAATCATATATTCATTCATATTCATCATTTGTTATCATTTCGTTAGGATGATAATATCGTATATCACCCGCACCATATTATGTGCTCATCACATTGCCTTCATGTTCACATTCATGTTTCAAATTCCTTTTCATTTTCATTTTTCCATAATCATTTTAATGTTTCATGAACACATCTATACATTTTTCTAAGGCTTTCACATTTTCCTTGTTTCATGCTCATTACATACGGCACTTCATATTCTCATGGGAAGGCTAAGGATGTTCATGAAATCACATTCATTCATATATTCTTTATTCTCTATTCCATTTTTTACTTAGGAATCGGAATCGATCCAACGATCATCCAAATTTGTGTTATGGTATTTCGCATGCCAAACTAGTTTTACTTTCCACACTAGAAATGCAATCAGATACTTCTTTCTAATCTTTCTTCCTATTATAACTCATGATTTGATATGTTACCTGAGCATTTTAATCAAGGTGCCAAGGGATCTCAAGCTCCCAACCGAATCACCCACCTCGGAACACTGAATCCGTTACGCCCAGTCAACCCGTGACTCTCTATGTTCATCAAACCGCATTCTGCCTGTTGATCCTGTACCCTGAAAGTGGATCGTCATGATGTATTTCACACCACTGCATGCCCTGCCTCATTTGCGGATGGCTCGGAATCTATTTTACTGGGTCATTTTCTGAATCACTCAAACGCGATATCAATGAGCAGGTTATGGCTACACGGTAAGATCGGCCAAAAAATCGGGAAAACAATGTGGTCAGACTTGCATACGTCTAACATGTACCGGTACATGTTGGCCAAAAAACCCACTCGGTAATGTACAAGATGCCTTCCGCACAGCCCAAAGTGTATCGTAAGATAGTCATTGTAATGCCCTCTAATGCATTCTTTCTTTCTTTTCCATATTTGATCCTTCATACTTCATCTGCATTCGCCATCACTTCCATGTTCGAACTTTTTCACCACCTCCTTTAATACTTATCTTCAGCGACACTTTACCGTTTTCAACTCATTTCACCCGCGGGCGCGACCCATACACAAACTACAACATGATGATTGCCAGTTTGTTCTAAACCCCTAACTCTGGGTTTTCATTGAACTGATGAGACCACATCCTGCCAAAAAGAGTAGGACTTCATATGCTTCTGTACTCATGTTTTATCCACCTTACTTTCTATAATTATCTGGTTAGGATGAAACCCCTAGAAAACCCTAGGTCAGAGACACAACTGGGACAACCATACAATTGTAGCTGAAACCATTCAAAGCCTTAAAAGCCATGTGTTCCATACCTGGAATGGCCATTGGACTCAACCTCCTCTTCCTTCTTCTTCCTTCCTCTCCCTTTCTCTTCTCTCCCTCTCTACCCGTTTTTCTCTCTTTTAGAGACCAAAATATAAGATATTTTGATCTTCCCCTTAAGGCCATGTTTGGCCAAGTCAATTAACTAAAAACCCATTTTTTTGCTTTTAAGTTTTCATTTTTGCATTTAAGCCCTTGGGTTCTTCCCTTTTTGAAATTCAAATTATGCCACATTCTACGGACCCATAATCTTCTCATTCAAATTCCAATCATTACATACTAACACGAGATTTATGCTTATTTATGTCCCTATGGTAAATACCCACTTTACCCTTGTTCTAATTTTCAAGCCGGTCTCAAATTTCATTTTCGAAATTATGATTTAGTTTATAATATACCCTAAACAAGTCCGAAATCGCTAGGTATATTTCGGTGTTACAAACAGTCACTGCGCCAAATCACGCCATGCTTCTTCAGATTGTGAACCACCTCGGTCTCCCACGCAACATGTCGAGCTCACGCCACTACTCGCGATCGGGTCAGACATCCGCTTCGCAGCCTCCTCGATGTAATCGCAAAATTGGGCCGGCAAAGTAGCTCTTTGATCCACGACGCTTCCACACCACCACGAGTGAGGTGGTCGCACTCTCTCTCTAATCTTCCGATCACTACACAGTGGACACCGTTGTACTTTGTCAGCAAAGTGGGGAGCAAGTAGAGTCAAAGTCATCTATCATATTTTGCTTTTGTTTTAGCTTTATCAACTACAATTTTACTTGTTTTATATAGACCTGTTATATGTATGTACTGCCAATAGTAGGTGCACTTTGTTGTGATTAGTATGTACTATAAGCTTCAGCTATGTTAAGCTTCAGACTAGCCACTTCTGCTGGTTATATCAAAGGCTTTTATGAGGGGGTACTTACATTTTTCTACACTTTTGCAAACCATTTTTACTCCTATATTTTTTTTTTCGTGTTTTTGCTCACTTCTAATTGAATAACAAGTAATCTATGCTACCATAATGCTAGGAATACCTGGCGTACATTGCTAAGTCGGGTCGAGATCCCAAAGTATTCATCCTGTTCATCCGCGGCTAATCAGCCAACACAAAGGCAATACCGGCCATCAATAGGTTTGTAGTCTACTGTCCTTTATTTCAAAAACCGCCAGACCATTAACAATCTTCATGCCACTCAAGGTTTTATACACCAACACAAAGCAGAAGGTTCCAACAAAGCCCTTCCAAATGAAAAGAAAAAGCAAAAAGAAAAGAAAAGAAGAAAATCAGAAATCTCGCTTTGAAACCCGAGCACGGCCTCGAGGGGGTATATGGCGAAGTCAAAGCCCGGCGTCTTGCCAACCGTCAGAGCCACCGCTTAGTGCTCACTACAAGGGTGGATGGGGTGGAGTTGAGAAAGTCAGAGGGGCTGGAGTCTCAAATCATTCAAGTCCGAGGTGAAACCCCGAAGAGCCAGGCGTGGGTCTGAAAGATCTCGCGACTGTGCCTTAAGCCTTGACCGCGAGAGTCACCTGGGAGATCCCCGCCATGGATTCTTGTGAGGTCGCATTCCTCAAGACAGACCCTACAACACAAACAAAAGTCAGTGGGAATAAGAGCGGGTCCGATCTATTTAGGTCAGGTTAGCATGCTAGGTCGCGGTAGTAGCTAGTCGGGAGCAGCTTTATCGCTTTATCACGCTGAGAACTGATCAAACAACCACTTAGGTTTTGGTGGAAGTCTCTTGTTGATTCATTGAGATGGAGGGTCTTTTGATACTCAATTTTGTATGGCATTCATTCTCTCAGGATAGTTATTGGACAAGGCTTTGATGATTCGTACTTAGGGTTAGGCATTACTTATTCACAACCTTTTTGAAATACCATTTTGTTATCATTTTGTATGCTCTCTCTTTCTTTTCTTTCTTCACGTTGGCGACTAGCAATGCGTAGAGTTGGGTGGGTGTGGATTAGTGCCCAAAAAGTGCTATTAACCCTATTTTTAATAGGTTTTGCGCTTTTGTGTACTAATTATTATAATTAACCCAATTGACATGTTCGTCCCTATCTGTATTTCCCGATCGCATTCCGAGGCTATTTGTAGTTTTTGCAAAATTCAGCCACAATCATGTCATGGTCAATCCAATCATAACAAAGTCAGCTGATTTCAACACCCCTATATGTATTTTTATCACCAAAGAAGTCGAAAAAACGGCTGATATCAAAGCTAGAAGAAATGAAATAGAGAAGCTTGAATAAAGTAGTCATAGGAAGCTAATGGAATGAAGTTGATGAACAAAGCAGTAATGAATAAAGTGAAAATTACATAACTTGAAATTTCATATATAGCTAAAATAACGCTTATATAGCAAATTTTCGCGCAGTATAGCGACTACTTATATGCAGAAAATCACCACTATAAATGAAATTGCCCGGCTTTCGCTTTGTGTGTATAAGCTTAATTCGCTTTGTTTTTCTCCTTTTCTACTCCTCATTGTAATAGTTTTTAGTTAGAATAATTTGTAGTTCACTTCTGATTGTAAGGCTATATGTCATCAGAATACAACGTTGGACCTAAGTTTGGTTTTCTGAAGGAGCGCTACGGCCCCCTGCTTTTAGCCCTCATTTTCTCTTCTCTCTCCCTCTTTAACTTTCTCACGCTAAACACTCCTCCCGAGGATGACAACCCGAGGATGGCTCGCACCTCCTCACAGGAAACGAACCCCGAGCCACGCTTCTTAAAATCCTGCAGTTTTCCGTGAGCCCGACTGTTCAAGGAGTTTTTTTATTTTTTATTTCACTCCAGGCTTTAGCTCAGAAACCAACAACCCCTCGCTAACCCAAACTCGAAAATCCAAAACAATACCTAATCCATTTTCAGCCTATCAGAAATCATTATTCGTACAAAGAAACCCATCCCTCAGTTCCATCCTGGAGAGCGCTATACGCAGAGAGTTACGCTACAAGCAAAGAAGAGGAATTTATATAATTGTTGATTCCACACTCCCTATTGTGGCACGAATCGATGTTCCTTTTTCAATCCTGGTTTCTTCAATGATGGCTTTCACAATAGCAAAATCATTCTTCTTAACTAATGCTCGTCTGCACTTTCCTCAAGGACCAAAAGTCATTTTATCACACTCCATTATGTCCCCGCCTTCATCCAATGCCTCGCTTCAAGATTCATCTTGGAAGGCTTAAGGCTTACGTTTAATTCTCCCATGTCATTATTCATTATGTCGTCAAGAGTTGCCTCAAGATTGTTCCTTTAGGAAGCCTAACTCCTTCTACTTGTATCAGCTCTTCTTTCCATGATAGCATACATTTCCTCTTTGAAATTCTAATTGGTGTCAATGTCGGGCTATCATGTTAGCATCCACCTGGGTTCTATGCTCACAACCCGCATTTCTAGAGCTTCTTTATCCTTCGTAATTTCTTCCTCCAAGGCAAGAAATAGCTCCTCCTTAGATGGTTGTCGGAATTGTTCTTGATAATAGGAACTTGAACTTTCTTGTGGTTGCATACTTGAATGTCCATAGGAGATATTGCCACATCCCCCCAACTCGAATAGTTGTAACTTGGCATAATGATTTGGGGTTAAGAGAAGTAACCAACATTGTCCTTGAGATAATTTTCCCCTTCAAAATTATACTCTGCTTGCTCACCGAGGTTTCAGACAGATTTCACTGATTTCTTCCCTTGTTGGTGTTCTTTGGGTCACTCGAGAAGAAAATACTCTCTAGAGGGTGTAGAAGAGCTCATTTATCTCTTCGTTAGACATTATGCTTAGCACCTAGAAGACAAATACAAAACAAAAGAAAAATGAAATATATAAAATACAGATAAGAAAAAAAAGAAAATAGGAAAATAATTTTTTTGCTCAAATTAGCAAACTTCTCTTTTGCCAAAATGTCAATCCAAACCAAACGGTACCTTCCTCGATAATGGTGCCAAAAACATGTTACTGCTTCCCACAAGCCGCATATCAAGGTGCCAAGTAACATTTGATTCGGCTAAAATCGTAGCATGCACATGAGATTGGGTGCTTGAATAAAAATATTTATAAACCAAAATCCCTCTTTATCAAGCCAGAAGATAGCTACCGCAGCGATAGTAGCTCTAGGGCCGAACATGTAATGGCTCTTCGTGGTAGGTAACTAATGTAGCTTGATTCAAATGGTGATTTCACTGATTTTGTGTTTTCATAAAAGACCGGGTCGGGCAACTGGATTCAAGATCGCAAACTAAAATGTAGTCAAATGCACAACTCAAGCCTCGGGGCTACCGGGGTTTGAGGTTCAAGGCAACCCGGAGGTCCCTGGTCCTTTCTCAGCCAGAGAACGACCCATGCCATTTCCCGACCGATCTTCATTTAGCTATAAACCGAACCCTAATAGTTTTTCTTCGAGATATAGCGCATTTATTGGTCATTAATGTTTCAAGACAAGAAAGTCGATCCTTTGATCTACCCTACGTTGACAAATAATGACAACTAAACGAGTCGTTGGATCTAGCAATCGCATCCACAAACCTAAAAGATTGCCAAGTAATCGTCAACTGTGGATAAGTGAAAAGGATTAAACCTAAGTGAGACAAAGAGGCATAAATGACACACTGTATGCGTTAAAAAACAAGAGGATTCACCAGCTTACCTCAAACCTAGCCCAAAGAATTCTATTCTTCATGATAAAAAGTGGTTTAGCCAATCATCCCATGAGTCATGCATTCTCAGGGGGTATTTGGTGTTTGAGAAAGCTTTAGAGAAAATGAGAGAAAGGAAAACAAGCGGGAGAGCTGAAAGCTTTCGCGCCAAAATTTATTGCATAAAGTTATCCCTTGTACAGAGCCTTGACTGAGCCTTACATAGGATGGTGGGAAGCCTAGGAAAGCTACTGGTCAAAAATGAGGTCAAACATAGAGCAGCGCGACTTTCGCAACCCCAAAAATTCGTAGGGACTCAATTCTTCATTTCACCTCCACTTACTTCTCTAGCTTCATCTGCTGCAAACTCGAGTTCTGGGCTTAGATTCTTCTTATGTTTGAGTCGAGTCAACAATTTCATAGTTTAGCTTTCTTACACTACAAAATAGCCACAAATGCGATTAAGAGGTGGAAGCCGTGACCTTTAATGTGCCACCAAAGTTAATTGTTGATTAGTACATAAAAAGTGTTCAAAACTTCTACACAAATGTGGCCTTAAAATAAAGAATATTTGGGCACTAATCACTCCCCCCAACCGACACATTACTAGTCCCTTAACAATGACAGAAAGAAAGAGAGAGCGGAAAAATTATGTTCACAAAAAAATTGGTATTTCAAAAAGAATGTAAATGAGTTATGCCTAACCTCGATGGACCACCAAAACTCGCTTTAAAACCATACGTGGGAGAGAATGACCGCCATATAGAACCAAGTTTCAGAGCAATCCTAACTCAAGAGAATCAACCTAAAGCTCACCAAATTCCAAGTGTTTATATGATCGCTTCGATAATGAACTCGCCAAACTGCACTCCCCAACCAAGCCACTCATAACTTAGAACGCCGACGACCCAACAACCAGATCCACCTTATTTAACAATCTCTTTACAGGTTGGTAGGGCAATGCCTGAGGAACTCACTTCATCAAAATCCATGTAACGGATACACCATGACTCAACCAATTAAGGCTTAGCATCGTCATAAGGGGTCCCTAACCACTAACTCTTCAAGTTTCTCCACCTGACCGAATGACTCTCAAACTCCATCACCCACAACTCGCTAAACCCTCACCCATCCACCTTAAGGAAGCGAAAAGACTAAGTTTCGGATCACAACCGGCCGACTTTCTCCTTAGGGGCACTAGTTTTCAAGATTCTCGCAGATAAATTTCTAACCGTGCTCTGCTCTTCACGGGCAAGCGTGGCACGCTTCTTCTTTCTTTTTCTTTTTTCTTTTGCTTTGCTTTTCTTTTATTTCAGAAGACTCATCGGGTCTTCTTTCGGGATCCTTAACCTATTCAAGGTGCCAATCTAAACTAAGCTGTTATTACAAGGCTTTAGGAGGCTAGGCAAATTTTCAAAGTTATTACCTAAACTAATGTGCAATGTGTGTGGTTAGCTCAAGGTAGAAGAAAATGCCGGAACAAACAGGACTTCAACCTGTTATTCACCCAATCATGCATGGAACTACTCTAACATTAATGTAATTGACAATGTTTCGCTTTTTAAATCCCAGCAGTGCAAGGCAAAAAAAAAAAAATCATAATTGGCCAAAATGAGTCAGATAAGATGTATTAAAAAGTTAAATTAGACTAGATTTTCACTTTATACAAAACTAATAGCTTCAACAAAAAGTATAAACAAAGAACCTCCTGACATCATAAAATGGCTTCGTCAAAGAAAATAAAACAACATAAAGCTACTCTTCGCTTAATCCTCGCCTCCCTTCAACCAAATTCCGCATCATCCTCGTACGGGGCCTGACAGCATAGCTATGGGATGCATACCAATGTGTAGCCGGGGTGGAAGGTCATCTCATCCCGGGCAGTCGAGGTGCTACCGATGTAGCTAGAGGAGTGGTTTCACTGCGCCGCCGCAAAGGTGTCAAGCGAGCCCGTAGGGCCGGCAGCGTGGGAAATCCGCCAGGACGAGGTGAAGAGGCCTGGGTAGGCACTGATGGGGAAATTAGGGGTAGGCTCAGGTGACTCTAAATCTGCATGAGGATATTCCAGCACTCGTGCGAGGGCGACCTCGCGGCGTGACATCCTTCAACTAAGGTCGCACGCGCCTACAAAGGATGTCAAGGATAGAAGGTGCGATCATTCATAATGGCCAGAAATCCCGTAAAATGGTGATATGCCGCGGGCGGTGGCGCTCGGCGGGGAGCCGGGTCCACCGTTTTTCAGCGAGTCGGGCGCTGGAGCACCCGCATCGCATTCGGGAGCCGGCGCTCAAGGCGCGTATACGCAGGAGCCGCCGGTAACGAGTGAAACGGGCAACCGGAGCTGGAACCGGCGACGTGGAATATGAGGCTCCTCGTATGCACCGTTGGAGCTGGCTACCGTAGGAAGGTCAACCGCTTCTGGCTGATCCTCGGCTGATCCCAGAGGCTGGAGGTGATAAGAATGTGGCAAAAATCCGCCACTGGCCAACAAAAGAAGGACGCACCCGCAATCTCAACGACGCCTCATCCCGGGCTCATCAAAGAAAACCAATATGCTCCCAATACTAATACAGAGCTCAGAATAGCAGAGTGACTCACCGGGTCGATTCCTCAGAATGGACCTCAAGAACCAAAATGGAACAAGGAGGTCATGATGAGCCCCAAGAGGTCGAACCAAAGCCCTCTGAGACGCCAGGCATGAGCTCCTCTAAAATAGCCTCCATTTCCTCCCGTATAAGACGCTGGAGGAACAGATCGGACCCGAAAAATGTGATAGATGAACGCTGTGTGGGAAGCTACCCCGTATCAAGAGACCCACCGCCGGTCCTGGGTGATAATAAACCCAACCATCTCCCCGGGTAGTAATGCGCCACCTTCCCGATCATCGAGTCAAGCAGACCACCACCAGAGATTGAACGTAGCTTTGCAATGACTCCCCAAATTCAATCTCGACCAAAGTCGTGGATCCGAACCTAACCCCAGACGCCCGCCGGCACAAACCATTAATCAAATCCCTTTTAGAAATTTTATTAAAGTTTTGTTTTCAAAAGTGTCGAGACCCGAATCCCCTACCACTCAGTCATGGATTCAAACTCGGAGCTGTGTCGATTTCTACATTTTAAATTTATCTTCTCAAAACATTTGTTAGTGTTATTCAATTTTAGCCTTGTTAATTACATGGAAGCATTTCGTTATGGGCAAGCCCACAAACATTTACAAATTCTAAAGACCCATAAAATTTACATTTATCAAAATGTATTTACAAAATATAAGTTCAGAGTTCAAATTGTTTTACAGAATATCAATGTTCGGAAGAGAAATAAAGAATGCATGACTTATGTTATGTTCGCAATTCTTCCCCTATGACTCGAGCTCCCTCGACCGGTCTCGCTTCTCTTATCTTCACTTCTGACCAGGCATTGATGAAACAATACGCTAAGCATTTTCATGCTTAGTGGTTCTATATAGTTCTCTATTCCATTTCATTTCAATATATATATCATGCATTTATCAAAATAAGGCCTTTAAACAATTGCTGTGTAAGGTAAAAGATATTTATACAATTACACTTTTTATATCATTTTTCGCTTCTTGCTTGTGATTTCACGTGATAGCTATGTAGTCACATTCACGATGCATTCGGGGCCAGAATCCCCGCCCCGTTTGTCATTCAAGAGCAAATGTGGTTTCACATTCAATTTTACCATCTCGGGCCATACGGCTATAGACACCTATTATTCACGACGACTACCGGTGAATCATGTCCTCGTTTGTCATTCAATAGAGAATGTGGGTTTCATATTCAATAATTATATACTTTCACGATGACCAGCATTTAATCCTACATGCTTCTGGCCATTCATTATTACTTTTCAAATCAATTTACTTTATGTAATACCCACTTATAGTTCAAATACACGCATACATGCAGATATTTGACAAGCATTTCAAATACTAATGATTCAAATCGATACATAAGTACATTTCACAAATAGAGAACAAACTGAGAACAAATAGGGAACAAAGAACAAACATTTCGAATATCACATTTTCAAATCCATATGCTAATAAAATTTCAAATTTATTTGATATACTACCAGAACACTTGAAATGGAGATAGAGGGTCAGTGAACAAACATTTTAAATCTTGAAACTAGAACGAGAAAGGTAGAACAAACCACCATCTAATCCTTTTCCTTTTTCGATGACCGATCCTAGTCGCTGTCGCCCTTCACTCCGCACCTAGCGTCAAATACAAATTCTTCACTTTATCGGGTTAAGAAAATAATCATACTAAACGACATCACCAGGCAAAGCGAAGCTCACGAGGTATGGCAGGTACCAGACGCTTTGACTTAGTCTCATTCTTATTAACCCCTATTATTCATTTCTTAGGGTCCCCAAACATTCCAGACACTTACTTTAACTTAACGACGCTTAAAATATGCAAAAATGGGTCATTGAACAACCTCGTACTCCTGCATGTGTTACCCATCGCATTACCCTCGGTGACGGACACCCCTGACCAGACCAGACAAGCTACTCCATCGCGATCCCCCAGACTTGCAGACAGCCCACCAGACCGCACACCCTACCGTTTTTGCCTAGAAATGTTCGATTTTTGGCATTTTCACTCATTTTCATCCACCAATCTTCTCCCCCATTCGTTCCATATCAAAATCCAACCATAATCTTTGCACCAAAACAACCTAAAATGTGGTTTAGAATCAATGAAAACCCCTTTTCTCTCGTTGGTGGCTTTTCCTTAAAATCCAAATAAAAAGAACGAGGTCAAAGTTTTGATTTATTACCTTGAACCCTTTCTAATCTTTCTCAGAGGCTGTTTGATCCTTTAGAAGAAAAAAGTGGGAAGGAAACACACCAAAGCTTGATCTCTTGGAAGCCCTAGCTCGTTCTCCCTTTTTCTCCTCTCCTCTTCTCCAAAAACGGGATTGCTCATATAATGAGCCCTAAGACCACATTTTGGTATTTATAATTCAACTTAAGTGTAAGGCCATGTTTGGCCTACACCTATTTCTCATTTCTCATTTTTCCCTTTTTGCTCTTAAATCACTTATTCCTTATATACTGTTTGCCATCTATCAAATCCAATTTTCCATTTTTGAAATTCTAACTCTTTATTTCACTTTCCTTATCATTTATTCACTTAGACTTTTATTTCACATTAACATTTAAGTTATCATTTAACCCTTAGGTCCTTATTTTACAAATTTCCACGTTTGCCCTTTTTCATTGGGGTTATTTCCGGGTTCGATCAATTTTCTCATTTTAGCATATAATATTAAATCATATGCTCATACTTTCAATTTACATTTTACAATTTATCAAATTACCCGGAAAGCCCAAGTTTGACTCAATTCATACCATAATATATAATAAAATTATTATAAATATTCTAGGTATTTTTGGGGTGTTACCGCTGCAATGTCTGTGGCTCGAAGTATCCCTGGTCGGCCATCAATAGTAAAATGAATAGCAGTTAGATTGAGCCTCTCACAGGTCATATCATGGTGGGATCCCGATGACTACCCGGTAGAAAACCTGGGGTCATAAATACCCCAAGGAGTACCCTCCGCACTAGCTGCTACAGAGTCGATGAGCCGGATCTACACTGTCAAGATCTACACACAACTGCCGCAGTCCTTTAGCATCAATTCGTACTCAGGCAATGGGGTCGCAGCTGAAGAGTGGCTGTCACCCGACGATCGGTTGTGATGATCCTAAGGAGATCTCCACAGCCTTGAGTAGATGGTGAATGGGGCCCTGGGCCTAAACCAGAAGACTTCCTGACAAGAGGTCCGCCCTTTCAGAAGGTGGGGACCTCCATTGCCTTGACGCCGAGTAAGATAAGGAATCAGCCAACTTTAGTATCATATCTCGCACGGGCAGCAGCTGGTGGCAGCGGTGAACTAGTGGCACCAACGACTCTCGGGCAAAGAATGCAAGCATGGTGAGCACACTTGCTAGCCAAGCAAGAAGAAAAGAGGGCAAGGCTGGTATGAGCAGCTGATGCAACACCCCGTCCGCAGGAAAGTGTAACACCCTAAATATACCAGCAGCTTTCTGTAATTGTTTAGTGGTATATTAAAAGCTACAAATGGAATTTTTCTAAATCAAAATAAGAGACCCTTGAACATTAATAAAGCTAAGGGTAATATGTAATTTAATACTGAGGATATAAAAGGTACAAATCAAGAAGTTCAGATGCCATTATGAGATTTGAGAAAGTCAGTTTAGAAATAACAAGAGAGAAATGGTGACCAAGATGCAATTAGAGAGAAACTTAAGGGCAAAATGAGAAAAAGTGTAAAAAAGGGTTTTTGCTGGGCCAAATACGGCCTTACCAAACATGAGATAAGACCAAAAAGTGGTCTCATTTTTTGAGAGAGAGAACCGTAGAGAGGAGAGAAGAGAAGGAGAGAAGAGAAGAAGAGTCAAGAAGAAGAGGTTAAGAAGAGAGAGCAGGGAGAAGCAGTTTTATCAAAGGTAAGGAACTACATGGCTTTTTAAAGCTCGAATTTAGCTCATACAATTGTATAGTTATTAGTTTGTTCCAAAACCTAGGGTTTTGCTAGGATTTCTTCCCAACTCGAATTCCCAAAAGTGTTTGGTAAAACCTAAAGGACAAGAAGCACATGAAATCCTCTCTTTGAGGATGGATTCATGTACTTTCAAGGGCAAGAAATCGAGTTATTTAGAATAACCCTACCTAATCTACAAGTTAGGGTTGGTAATGGTCATAACTCCATAATTAGAGTGGGTTTGAGAGTAATTTAGATAAATTGAAAGAAGATAAGTATTGAAAGAGGAATTGAGTAGAAAAGAGCTTTTACAAGAGATATGGAGTGGTCTCTTGAAGTGTGGGGATGAAGCATAAGAGTTGAATCGGGGGATCAAAATATGGAAAAAGGAGAGAAAAGCACACTCCGGGTAATCCCGGTGATGCTTCATCGGTACACTTTGAACATGTACCAGACACTTTGTGTTCCGTCATTTTCGGGGCCAAATGTGCACATTACTAGGTGTGACCGGTACACCTGCTCGTCTCGCTTCACCACCTCCTCGTGATTTCTGGGTCATATAACTTTCTAGGCTCTTTATCCGACTTGAGTGATTCAAGTGGCTACTTAAACTAGACTTCAAGGAGAAACAAACTTAAATAAATAGAAATCGTCAAATTCTGATTCTATGTGGCCTAAAAATTCACTCAAAGTGGAGCCATGTACAAGCCAAATTCAACTCCAGCTTTGACATAGAGTAGTCCGGCTGTTTTGTAGACGTAACTCTGAGCTTCTATGTTCGACCAAGTGATTCCAATTGAGAAGAACCCTATCACCTTAGATTTAAAATAGTATAAAGATAGTGTCAACATGAAGTTAAGACCCTGGAAAATTGAGTAATACAAACTGTCCCAGTGTAATCTCCAGAATTTGACTAGTTGGCATGAAAATGTCATAACTTAAGTTGGGATGATCCGATGAGATCGATTCCAATGCCTTAAGTAAAATAGATTCTCGCAGGAATAAGAATATAGGAATGAGTGTATATGGTGGGATTATATGGAAGCTATGATTAATGTAGTTGTGGTTTTCTTGACAAAGAAAACGTGAGCGATCGCCCACTGAGCCTCGTGAGAGACTTACGATGGAGTGACGCAGATTCAAGGTAAGTGGTTCGCCACTTAAGACCCTTTCAAATTTAATGTAATTGGTTTATGTTAGTAATGAGATTTAGCGTTATGTGACGACGCAGTAAATTCCGTCCATAGTCGCTCACAAAAATAAATAAATAAATAGATTTAGCACTACGCGACGAAGCAGAAAATTCCGTCCGTAGTTGCTCGCCAGAGAGTATAAGCCACTTACGCTGCGGCGCAAAATTCCGCACGAGTTGACTATTTGTATAGTTTGGCACTACGTGATCGATGCAAGAATTCCGCTGTAGTCGCTTCGCAGTTTTGGGCACTACAATCAAGGCGCGCAAGAAATTCCGTATTGTAGTTGCTCAATGATAAACTTTAGTTCTTGCTACGCGATGCAAGAATTCCGTGAATACAGTGTGGCTCGGGCGACTTAGTGCAGCTTCACGTCGGGCGTTAGTTTTAAATCGCCATGATGGTTACAAAATAATTAAAGGATATACATGGGGTTTTCGACATAAATTATAAACAAATGATAAATTGTCATGTTACGTTTATGATATATATATCTTCGTTTGACTAACTTGTTTTGTTCATTTTGTAGCTATTTATATTCTTAATCGTGCTATCGCGATCAGTATGCACAATATCATTTTGTTGTCTACATAGTATGCATTTATGACCCACGATAAAACTTTATGTAATGAGATGGATATGTATCAACAACATATATTTAGATTTTGAATTTGTATATTTGTAATTATCTTTGTAAAATATGCATGCATGGTTTTGAGAAAACAAAGCTGCAAATGAAATTTGGTCGGATTAATACTTATCTTATATTTTGGGATGAGAACCATGTGTCCTTATGATCAGAAAGGATTTTGGAAAAAATATCGAGTTTATGTATTTTTTACAGTGATTTTAGAGCCGTTTAACCAACATGCAACAAGTTATGTCACGATTAAGTAAATCTAAGGTGATTTTGATAGAAAAGTGAAATTTTTATAACCCACGCTTTTCAAAGGCGCTATGTGCTTTAACGGCTTAGCTTCATGGTAATCACAATGGTGTGCCTGGCTTCGAGGTTAATGTGGAGCGCTTCTGCAGATTCGTCACTAGGAAAGGGGGTCTCGCTGCTGGTATCGTGAGCAAGTTCTCGCTCGGGGCCGGAAAGAAAAAGTTTTAAGAGAAAATTTTGAACTATTTCGCACAAATTGTAAAAGGCTTATGCTTAAGGCATGAAGTTATTCTATGTACACATCATTCTTCATATTTCAGAGTTATGTTTTCATCGACGTATAAGATAAAACATAAGTTATAGTACTGAATCTCGCATATTATGAATATGCATTAAATTGTGAGTTACATATCAGATGGAATTATCATGCCGTGATTATATCGAGTTAAATGGTCGAATCCTGAAATTTTGATTTTGTTGTCTATATAAATAAGGTAATTAGTACACATTTAGCTATGCAAGATCGAGGTCAAAGCCCGAGGGAGCACAAACGCTAAGCACCCACAAAGCAGCTGTAGAGTTGCGTGCTGACGAAGTCTCGCTTCAACGTGCCGCAGAGTTCCCCTCGCACACCACAAACATCATAGTCGGGCAGACGATCAGCCTACCCTAAGACCTATTCCAGGCGTATGAATCATGGCACAAGATGCTAACAAACGTCTTCCGCCAGCCCGCGAACTGGGATATCGATCAGCCGCCAGAATTAGCGCGAAGTCGTATGACGGTAAGGAGACCCGCAGAGCGTTATCTTGGATAGAGGCAAACGAAGATTTTTTCGATAAATTCGTGTATCGGGAGGGAGCAGAGGGTTCTATTCCCGCCTTCCTACTTAAGGGAAGATCGCGGCTTAAGACCCGGTGGAAGGCGCATAAGAGAGCACACCCGAGGGTGTCATACGGGCTGAGTTCAAGAGAGAATTTGATGCAGAGATTTTTTCCTAAAAGCTAGAAAGATGCCATAAAGTTGAAGAGTTTTATAGATTGGAGCAAAGTGGACTCCCCATCCTGAAAGTACGAAAAGAAGTTTTCAGTCGATTCGCCTAGTCTCTTCGTAGAGAATGAACAAGAGTAAGATCAACAGATGCAGGGCGGTGTCTCAACCCCTCAAGTATAGACAATAAAGGACATCCGCATCACACACATAAGGGTACTGGTGGAGGCGCCACTAGAGGCAGCAGAGCGCACACCGCCTCGAAGTCAAAATCACAATCTGGCCGTAAGAGGAGCTGACTCGGGGGCCATCGTGAGAGCCGCGAAGATAAGCTTAAGAGTTGGTCACCAAAGATGATCACGTAGCCCAGACGTGGTCGACCCTAGGCTGGCCGTAGTTCCGTCTTGGCCATCGCCAGTGGTCCAGCCTAGTAGTCGAGGAGCCACCGGTTGTGCGTGAGGACGACCGATCACATTCCAGCCGAAGTGCCTTCGTGGCGTGGACTGGTGAGCTCATGCGGCGGAGGGCCATTTCGCGAGGGACCGGCCCGGCGTGCGTGACATCGAGTCCGTCAGAGGCCATATCTGGCACCAAGGGGCGCACTGGGAGTCACGGACCTCGATAGGAGGCCCTCAGATCGGAGGAACTGCTACTGGGGCACTGCAACCTAGTAATGTGGAGTGCTGTAGAGGCATACCCCTGTGAGGATACTTAGCAGGGACCCTCCGCAGAGCACCGAAGCCAGTAGACTCCTCGTCGGGGCCGGCCAGAGTATAATATGGTAACCCAAGAGGGTGGTCTGATGTTACCCTTTGTAGCATAAAAATGGGCTACACATTTCTTTATTCGATGCTACCGACGCCATGTATCGCGGACCCAAAATACAACCCATTCTTTATTTATATCTGAGTTCATAGAGAGAGCTCCGACGTGAGACGAGATCTCAGACCGAGCGTAGTATGGTAGTGTCACTTCCCACCCGTGATTCACTCTACGCGAATAGAGTCTGGCGCGGGAAGTAAAGTGACTATAGTGTTTCGCGAGTTCGAGGTCGACCAATAGTATCACCGGAGCATTCACACTTTGACATCATTCCTCGAGCATGGATCGTTAGTTAAACATCGCGCTTATCACATTGCATAGGAATAGGTCCGCTTAGTCAACCCGAACCATAAGGATCTTTGTGTAGGTAGAGGAAGATACTTTCTACAAGTTTAACCGGGCCGCACGCAGCAAACAAGACGCCTCCGTAAAGCATGCCAGGGGTACTTGGTGTATGCAATAGAATCTGCCAATAGTGAGATGTAGTTGGCAAAAGTTCATGGTGAATCCAGTTCCTTCATGTATTTCCCGAGGATCTACCGTAAAGCTACCGCCGTGACAGATTGAATTCGAAGATCGAGCTAGCGTCGGCACAGCCCATCTCTATAGCCACTGCAGACCGATGGCACCAACAAGAGCTAAAAGAATTGAAGGTGCAAATGGAAGAATTGTCGAGCAAAGGCTTCTAAGACGAGTACATCACCGTGGGAGCTGCGTTGTTTGTTAAGAAGAAAGATGGGAGCCTTCGCTTATACATCGATTACAGATGCTCAACAGTAACCATCCCAATCGCATCCATCATAAGAATCGAAGGATCTATTTGATCGCCATGAGCTAAGGTCTTCTCAAGATAGATCTACGATCGTGGTATCATCACCAAGATTTAGGGAAGATGTTCCAAAGACACCTTCAAAGCTAGATACGGGCATTATGAATTTCGTAATGCCATTCTACTAACCAACGCTCCAAAGAAATTCTTTACGGATTTGATTTAATCGTGTTCGACCTTATTTAGACAAAGTTCGTTATACTTCGATGATATCTCGTATATTCGGCAAGAAAGAAGAGCATGCGTATAATCTAAGGATAATATTACAAACTCGAGAGAACATCACTATGCAAAGTTCATCATGCCAATTTTGGTTAGATCGAGCAAGATTCTCGGACATGTGGTATCCACGAGGGTATTTCAAGACCTCGAAAAATGGAGCCATTGTAGATTGGAAACCACCGCAGATATGGCGGAAGTCGAAGTTTCTTGGTTAGTTGGTTACTATAGAAGTTCGTGAAGGGTTCTCGAAGATAGCTTCTCCACTAACCAAGTTATGAAAAGAAGAGAAGTTTATGCAGTCGAAAACTGTCGAAACAGTTTCGATGAGTTAAAGGAAAGACTGAATACTGCACCAGTACTTACACTCCCTTCAGGAAGTGAGGAATTTACAGTATATTGTGATGCCTCCAAGCAAGGTTTAGGTTGTGTGTTGATGCAACATGATAGAGTAATAGCTTATGCTTCAAGGCAATTAAAGAAGCATGAAGTAAACTATCGGCTATACGATTTAGAGTTAGCGGCTGTAGTGTTCGCGTTGAGAATATGGCGACACTACCTCTATGGAGTACCTTGCAGAATCTTTACTGATCACAAAAGCCTACAGTATCCATTCTCGCAAAAAGATTTGAACATGAGACAGAGGACATGGATAGAACTCATCAAGGACTATGTTTTCATTAGATACCACCGGGCAAAGCCCGAATGTAGTAGCGGTCGCGTAGCGGGAAGCCCTCTAGTTCCCTAGCTTCGACTTAAAGCATAATGAAGCAATGCTAGTAGAAATGAGATCTATAGAAGTCGGTTAGAGATAACGAGTCAGGTACTCTAGTAGCGACTTTTCATGTTCGGCGGTGTTAGTGGATAGGGTTGAGACTTACAGAAGCTCGGGACCGTATTTGATGAATTGAAGCGAATGGGGTACAGACCAAGCGGAGTAACTTCACCTTCACGAGGTGATGGGACACTAGTGTTGGAGTCGGATATTATGTCCCCAATGTGATAGAGTTGAAGAAAGAAATCATGGAAGAGGCACACTCCTTGACATATGCAATGCATCAGTACTAGGTATAGGACTGAAAGACCCTTATGCGGTGGAAAGTATATGAAGAGAGAGATAGCGAGTTCGTATCTAAGTGCCTAACTGTCAACAAATTAAGATTGAACATGAAACTGCGGGTTTGCACAACCTTATCCATTCTTGAGTGGAAATGGGAAAGGATCACGATGGATTTCGTGGGACTTCTGAACACGGCGTGGACATGATGCTATTTGGAGTTATTGTGGATAGATTGGCCAGTCGGCCCTTCATTGCTACTAATAATACCTATTCCTAAGAAAATATGCGCGGTTGTATGTAGATGAGATAGTGAGGCTACATAGGCGCACCGAGTGTCATTGTATCGGACGGAGATGCAAGCACTTCTCGATTCGGCCGACACAAGAGCTATAGGCACCAATTCTACCTTGTGCTGCTTTCCACCCCGCAGACGGATGGCGATCGAGAGATAACCATTCGGACTCGAAGATATATTTGAGAGCTTGTGTGATGGAATTTAAGAGGGGAAAGGTGGGATAATTACCTATCATTGATAGAGTTTGCCCTCTGACAATAGTGCTCGATCTAGTATTGGTATAGGCACCTATGAGGCATTGTATGGCGAAAGTGAGTGATCTGTTGGGACGAAGTGGGGGAGAAAAGATTAATTGACCTAGAGATTGTTCAAGATACAACCGAGAAAGCAAATATGATACGAGAGCGGTTGAAGATAGCAAACGACAGACAGAAAAGTTATGCGGACAATCGAAGAAGAGATCTGAAGTTTGAAATGGGTGATCAAGTATTCCTACGAGTCTCGCCATGGAAGGGTATTTTGAGGTTCGGGAAGCATGGAAAGTTGAGTCCATGATATATAGGACCCTATGAGATAGTAGACAAGGTGGGTGAAGTGGCTTATCGATTGAGGCTACCGTCAAAGTTAGCCAACATTCATGAAATGTTCCACGTCTCCATCTTTACATTAAGGTATATAGGTGACCCCTTCACATATTCTTGGGAACAACCTATTCGGTTGAAGGAAAACTTGACCTACGAGGAACATCCAGTAGAAATCCTAGATCGTAGAGATCAAGTGTTGCGTAATAAAGTGATTTCATTTGGTGGAAGGTATTATGGAGAGTCATCTGATGGGAAATTTGCCAGGAGCCGAGGCTCGGATGCACCTCCAGTACCCTCACTTGTTTTCGGATGAGTATCATTCCTTTCTTTTCTTTAGGTTGGATTTATTCATTTCGAGGACGAAATGTTCCTAAGGAGGGAGGATTTTTAACACCCCATCCAGAGAGAGTGTAACACCCCGAAATATACCCTAGCAGTTTTCGGACTTGTTTAGGGTATACTAAAAGCTAAATGGAATTTTCGAATAAGTCAGGGCCGAGATTAATAATAAAGCGAGGGTAAATATGTAATTTACCACTTGAGGATGTAAAGGCATAAATCAAAGGAAGTTTGTATGCCATTATGAAGTTTGAAAGTTGGAATAGAAATAAGAGAGAAATGGGGACGAGATGCGATTAGAGAGAAACTTAAGGGCAAAAATGAGAAAAGTGTAAAAAAAAGAGGGTTTTCTGTTTTGGCCAAACATAACCTTAACAAACATGAGATAAGACCAAAAAGTGGTCTCATTTTGGAGGAGAGAACCGTGAGAGGGAAGAGAAGGAGAGAAGAGAAGAAGAAGAAGAAGAAGAGAAGAAGAGGAGAAGAGGGAGAAATGACTAAAGATCGAAGGTATGGAACTTCATAGGCTTTATAGCTTGGAAGTTGTTTTCCATACAATTGCATAGTTATTAGTTTATTCTAGAAAAACTGAGGTTTTGTTGAGTTTCTTACTAACCTAGAATTATTAAAGTAGGCAGTAAGAGCCTTGGACTAGGACAAGAAGCACATGAAATCCTCTCTTTGAGGATGGATTCATAGCTCAAGGGCAAGAAATTGAGTTAGGGTTTAGAATAAACCCTACCTAATCTACATGTTAGGGTTAAGTATGGGTCATAACCCATAATTAGAGTGGGTTTGAGAGTAATTTAGGATAAATTGTTGAAAGAAGATAAGTATTGAAGAGGAATTGAGTAGAAAAGAGTTTACAAGAGACATATGGAGTGGTCTTGAAGTGTAGATGAAGTATAGAGTTGAATTGGGGATCAAAAATATGGAAAAAGGAGAGAGAAAAGACACGTGCAGGCATTCAGTGATGTGTACCGGTACAACTTTGAACGCATGTACCAGTACATTTGTGTTAATTTTAGCCAATGTGTCCATTACACATTAGGGAATATCGGTACACCTGATGCCTTTCTCAATTTAAGGCCAGTTTCGTATTTTGGCCATAACTTTCTCATTTCTTATCCGATTTGAGTGATTCAAGTGGCTACTTAAACTAGACTTCAAGAAAAAACAAACTTAAAGAAATAGGAATCGTCAAATTCTGATTCTATGTGGCCTAAAAATTCACTCAAAGTGGGGCCATGTACAAGCCAAATTCTGGTTCCAGCTTTGGACATAGAGTAGTCCGGGTTGTTTTGGACGTAACCCAGGCTTGATTAACTCGAGAATGGTGATTCAATTTGAGAAGAACCCTTATCACCTTAGATTTAAAATAGTACAAATATATAGTGTCAAATATGAAGTTAAGACCTCGGAAAATTGAGTAATACAAACTATCCCTAGTGTAATCGGTAATTTGAATAGTTGGCATGAAAATGTCATAACTTAAGTTGGGATAATCCGATGAGATTGATTCCAATTCCTAAGTAAAATAGATTCCTAGAGGAATAAGAATATAGGAATGAGTGTATATGGTGGATTATATAGGAAGTTATGATTAATGTGGCAGTTGTGGTTTTTTCTTGTGAGGCACGGGAGCGACGTCCACGAGTAGGCACGGGAGCGACGTCCACGAGCCTCGTAGAGACGCATGACGGGGAGTGACGCGTATTCAAGTAAGTGGTTAGCCACTTAAGACCCTTTCAAATTTAATGTAATTGGTTTATGTTAGTAATGAGATTTAGTGTTATGTGACGACGCAGTAAATTCCGTCCATAGTCGCTCACAAAAATAAATAAATAAATAAATTTAGCACTACGCGACGAAGCAGAAAATTCCGTTCGTAGTTGCTCAGTTTCGTAGAAAGTATAAGCGCTACGTTGCAATGCAGACAATTCCGCACGTAGTTGACTATTTTTATAGTTTGGCACTACGTGACCCAGTCGCGATAAATTCGGCTCGTAGTTGCCCGAGTTTATGCGCAATTGCGATGCGGTAAATTCCGTATTGTAGTTGCTCATTGGTGATAAGCTTTAAGCCCTCGATGCGATCATTAAATTCCGTAACGTAGTGGTTGAAGTGACTTAGTAAGCTTCACGTTGGCGTTAGTTTTAAATCGCCCGTGATGGTCAAAATAATTAAAGGATATACATAGGGGGGTTTTGACATAAATTATAAAACAAATGATAAATTGTCATGTTAGCGTTTATGATATATATCTTAATTGCACTAACTTGTTTTGTTCATTTTGTAGCTATTTATATTCTTTGTATGCTACTCCTTGAGACCGAAAGGCGTCATCATTTTGTTATCTATATAGGTGGCGATTTATGACCTATGATGTAAAACTTTATGTATGAGATGGATATGTACTTGAACAACATATATTTAGATTTTTAATTTGTATATTTGTAATTATCTTTTGTAAAATATGCATGCATGGTTTTGAGAAAAACAGGTTGCAATGAAATTTGGTTGGATTAATACTTATCTTATATTTTGATGAGAACCATAGGTCCTTTATGATTGTAGTTGGATTTTGGAAAAATATTTGGAGTTTATGTATTTTTTACAGGTGATTTTGTATTTCGGGTTTGACCAACGTGCAGTCGTTATGCTGCCGTATTTTCGTTAAATCTAAAGGGGTGATTTTGATAGAAAAGTGAAAATTTTTATAACCCACGTTTTCAAAGGCGGGTTTGCGGTTTTAACGGCTTAGCCTCATGGTAACTTGTCATTCGAGCGAGGCTTGGTACGGGAGATTCTTGTGGAGTTAAAGTTCACGTCACTAGGAAGAGTGCAATCGGTGGAGGTGCGATGGCAATGGCGGAGAGCAAAATCGAGGGGTCGAATTGAACCCACTTCGATGGGGAGGAGGAAGAGTGGGCGCCCAGGTGGCCTAAAGTTGTGCCCTCCGCGTGTCTTAACCATGCCTGGGCCGGAGAAGGGAAGGACATGGAGGGAATGGGAGGAGGAGGATCTCTTTGCTAAGAGAAGGGATTTTGAAATGAAAATGAAAGGAGGGGGGTTTAAATAGATGGGTTAGGGTGGTTGGAAGGTTAATCCCATTTAATGTTCATAAACGAGTGTTAAATCTAGGGCTCAAAAATCTGGAAAAATTAATGTATTGCGCAGGAAATGAAAGGTTGCAGAAGACGAAGAGGGAGGAAGATGAGCCGGTGCGGCGTAGAGGGAATTTTATGGCAGAGTCGCGAAATTTCGCGAGTTCTTGAAAATTTTGCAAACCTAGAAATTTCTACATTGCAGCAAACGAAACCTACTTCTGCTACACCTGCAAAAAAAGGAACAAAATTCATTAGAAATGAAAATGAAAAATAAAGAAACACATTACGAAAACTAAACTAGGAATAAATAAATTAAAAATAAAACAGAAATTAATAAACAAATTCTCAACAAAATTTGGGGTGCTTTATAAATCTGCGAACCACACCCACCTGAGTAACTTTTAGATTCATAGGGGGTCGGAGGAATCTCCTCATTATGCCGTGTGTTGTAATTATAAGGCTTGATCTTTTCAGTATTTTGAACACCCCTCTTGTCCTTAGAATTAAGAAGGTCCACTGATCCATTGAGGTAGACTTGATGGATGATGAATGGACTGGTCCACCTTGACTTGAGCTTGCTCAGAAAGAGGTGGAGCTTGGAGTCATAGAGTAGCACCTAGTCTCCTTGTTTGAAATTTTTATGGGCTAGTAGCTGATCATGCCACTTCTTAAGTCTATCTTTTTCAATTTTTGAGTTGAAGTAGGCCTTTTTCCTCAGCTCTTCTAGCTCATTGATATCAAGGAGCCTTTTAAGGCCAACTCTTCCCATGTCCAGGTTCAGCTTTTTGACTGCCCACCATGCCTTATATTTAATTTCCACAGGCAGGTGACACGCGTTGCCATAAACTAGGCGATAAGGGGACATGCCAAGGATGGTTTTGTATGTTGTTCTGTATGCCCACAAGAAATCCGATAACCCGAGAGACCCGATCTTCTGTTTGGAGCTCACCGCTGCATCGGTATTGTTTGTTCTGTTAGCGAGCTCAGCAGCAGTTTGAGGATTGTAGGGAGTGGCCACTTTGTATTTTACGCTATTTGCTTCGGAGGTTCTCAAAAGGCTTGTTGTAGAAGTGTGAACCTCCATCGCTAATTATGGCCTTAGGGACCTCAAATCTGGAGAATATGTTCTCCTTCAAAAATTTCAACACCACCTTGTGGTCTGCTGCTCTGCAAGGCACTGCTTCAACCCATTTCGACACATAGTCGACCCCCACCAAAATGTATACATATCGAAGGAAGAGAATGAGATGCAGTAAAGTCGATGCCCCAGGCATTAAACCGTCGGCTTCTGATATCGGGTTTAGAGGCATCATGTGACGACGAGAGATATTCCCCAACCTTTGACATTTGTCGCATCCACGACACATGGTGTAAGCATCCTTGAAAAGTGAAGGCCAATAGAACGGATTGGAGCACCTTCATGGCAGTCTTCTGGGAAGAAAAATGACCTCCACATTCATTCTCATGGCAGTGACTGAGTATCCCTTGATGTTCTCCCTTAGGCACACATTTTCTGATTATCTGATCAACACAATATTTTTACAAGAAGGGCTCTTCCCAATAGTAGGAGTGAATTTTCACAAAGAAGAACTTCCTGTCTTGTGCCTTCCAGTCTGCTAGTAACTTTCTTGTCGCTAATAAATTGACAATGTGGGCATACCATGGGGTATTATCTACTAGGAGCAGGGATTCCTTAGGAAACTCATCGTTGATTAGAGGATTGTGAGTGTTGTGTGCTATTGTTAGTCTCGAGAGATGATCTGCAACAACATTCTCCACACCCTTTTTATCCTTGATTTGCAAGTTGAACTCTTAGAGCAGGAGAACCCATCTGATGAGCCTAGCCTTGGCATTTTTCTTGGTGAGCAGGTACTTCAAATCCGAATGATCAGTGAAGATGATTATGTCCGGCCCGACCAAATGTGTTTGTTGTGTTATTGTTGATGTGTCTTTGCTGCATGTAGTACGAAACATCAGGCATAGACCTCACACCAGCGACTCATTCTCTATGGTGGTGTAATTCCTATGCCTCGTTCAATGTTTGGTTGCATAGCGGGCCACATAAGGTTTTCATACACTCTGCCCAGGGCGCTTCAATGGCGAGGTTGCTTGCATCGCACATAACCTCGAAAGGTAACTTCTAGTTGGGGGATCTCACTATTGGTGCAATGGTCAAGTAGGCTTTGAGTTCCCCAAAGCTCTTCTGGCCGTCTTCATCCCAAATGAATTTCGCATCTTTCTCCAATAGCTTATATAGAGGCTTGGCAATTTTTGAAAAATCCTTGATGAACCTCCTGTAAAAGCCTGCATGCTCTAAGAATTGCCTCACAGTCTTCACATTTGTGGGAGAAGGCAGTTTGGAAATTAGTTCGATTTTCTCCTTATCAACCTCAATTCCTTTGTTGGAAATAATGTGTCCCAGCACAATTCCTTGGTTGACCATAAAATGGCATTTCTCCCAATTCAGCACCAAGTTTTTCTCGATATACCTATGCAGGATAGTCTCTAGGTTGATCAAGCATTTTCAAGCTCCTCCGCAAGCTAATATCATCCATTATGAGCTTCCATAATTCCTCCACCAAATCACTTCGAATCTTTGAGCATGCATCATTGGAATGTGGCAGGGGCATTACACAGGCCGAAGGGCATCCTCCTGTAGGCATATGTGCCAAATGGGTGGGTGAAGGTGATTCGTGGCATAGTAGAGTGCCGGAATCGCAATATTTATATCTAGAATTCCTTCTCTTTGCGTGATCGACCTCTTTACGATTATAGCGACTCACAGGGTGGAACTCGGGGATCGTTTTCTTCGTAAATGATTTCTGATGAGGTTAAAATGGTAAATTTCAATTTGGATTTTCGAGGTTTGGGTAAGCAGGGGAGTTGATGGTTTACAAGGCGAAAATAAAATGAAGAAAAATAAGAAAGAACTTCCTTGAAGCATTGGGCGCTCTTGGTTGGAGTCTAAGGCAACTAAAGAGGTCGGGTTCATTTCCTCGCGTTAAGGGAGGATGACATATAGTCATCTCGAGGCTGGATCTTCATTTAACCCAAAAAACTAAACCTAATAATTTTCCTTTTGATGAAAGCATTTATTTAGCATTTATGGTTCCCTACGATGAGAGAACATGTCACAAAAGCATACCTACCCTTCGGTAACTAATGAGAGCTGACTAACTGGGCATCGGTGAATCTAGTGAAGTATCCATTGAACCCAAAAGCTTGCCAAATGCATTAGGGAGGCATCTTAAGGAGATTTAACTTAAAAGTTGAAATCAGGCCCTTAACATACCTCCAGTGGCCGTAAAGGGCAGCTAATGGATATCAGTGTATCTAAAGCTAAGAATACACTGAACCCTAAAAGCTTGCCAAGTATTGGCCAAAGAAAGTACATTAAAAATCTTTAAACCTAGAGTTACAAATTTGGGAACCAAAATGTTAAAATCTGCTACGTGAAAAACAGGGGAACCAAAAGTTTACCTTAAAACAGTTGCCCAGTAGCCCTCCTCTTCAAGGAGGAAGAGGTCTAGCCAACCATCCTCTGAGTTGTCATCCTCAGATAATGTTTGGCAGCCCAGAAAGGAGAGAAAAGAAGGCTGGGAAAGCTGGCCTGTGCAGCGTGAGTGAGTTGATTGATTTGCCTGGCGAGACTTATATATGCTCGAGTCAAGGGAAATTACAAAAGCAACAAAATCGCAAGGTATTACAAAGGTTAAAATGAGAAAAAACCAAAAATTGTAACAAAAAGCTGAGTGTCAGCGGGGGAACAAGGCTGCTTTGGAGGAGCCGGTGCTCGCGGGATGCACAATGCTCACGGGGAAAACCTTCTGTAATGCTCCAATTTCTTGTTTATCTTTATTCTTTCCTGCAGTCACTTTGATGCGCAATCTTGAGTTTGACTCCACAAAGATTCTTCGGTGCTTAGATCGACTCAACAATTTTGGAATAATTGGCTCATAAGCGCAAAATTTGCCACAAAATACGTCCCGATTAGAATAGTAGGGACCTTAATGTGCAAATTGGGTTAATTAGAATGATTAGTACACAAAAAGAACTCAAAACCTATAATAAATAGGGTTCAAAATAGCACTTTTTGGGCACTAATCAAAAGGTGGTCTTCTCTTGATCTTCTGCATCAATCTAAATATGGAAATAGCCTGAATAGCCATCCAAAAAGCAGTAGAAAGGGTGGCCATAAATTCTTTCAAAAAGCTGGTCCATGAAGGGTAGAGGGAAGTGATCTTTCCTTGTCACCTCATTTAATCTTACATCAATGATACATACCACTCCAACTTTGTGGTAAAGGCGTGTGGGAATTTCCTCTCCCTTTTCATTATGTACAGTAGTTACCCCTAATTTTTTTGTCACAACTTGGGTTGGACTCACCCAAGTGCTATCGGATATGGGGTAAATGATACCAGCTTGTAGCAATTTTCGGACTTCTGCACGTACCACCTCTTGCATATGAGGATTCAATCACGCTCTGCTGTGCCTTGCAGTTTTGCTTCCTCCTCAGTAGATATGATGGTGTAATTTGGCACAGGCTAATTCCCTTTAGGTCCTTGATTTTCGATAATAGCTACTTGTTCTCCTGGGAGGTCCGACAAAGTTGTTTTCTGTAACCTTGGCGGGGAGGATGTAACATATTTGACCTTGCTCATGTTCTTCGGGTATGCATATTTGATTCATGAACAAAGGGCTTGAGATCAAGCTTTTGAGGCTCATTGTCTTTTTCCCCAATCAATAGAGGTAGAATCTCTTCTTTTTTCTCCATGGGCCATGTACAGTGCACAGTTGACTTTCTCCTGCCTTAGAACTTATAACATTTCAGTCTGGTTGATGGCCTTTTTCTTGGCTTTTAGTGCTTACGGGAAAGGTAGGGGTGTGCTCTTTTTCACTACATTTTGTTTGATCGGTTCCTCCTCTGGCTCGGTTTCTTTTGCCTTCTGGCCTTATTTTGCTGGTTTGGGAACTAGCTGTTCAACGTCCTTTCCACTTCTCAAAGTGATAACTGCTTTAACTTCATCTATTATGGGGTTTGGCTCGCTAGAAGAGCTCACTTCATGCACCCCTATAGGATTGGGTTGTGTCTTGAGAGGGAAATTTCCCTTTTTCCTGCACCTGCTGCTGGTTTTTCAACCTTGAAATTGAGTTATGTAGGTTGTCAAATTTTTGAGAAATTTCAAATTGTAGGTTCTCTATTTTCTTGTTCAATGTGCTTTCTATTGTATCAACCCTCTAGTTAGCACAGGCGTTCAACGCATGCCCGGTGTTGTAGTGCCACCACCGCATCAGTTCAGTGACAGTGTTGGGGATGGGGATGGTGGTGGTTGTGGCTGGAAGAGGAGCCATCTTCTTGTTGTGCGTGGGGGCCGCAATATGGTAGAGGCTTTGGCTTCCAAGAGAGGTTAGGATGGTTCCTCAAGTTAGGGTTATAGATGTTGCTATATGGGGTAGTGGTTGGTGGATTGTATGGGCCCACAACATTGGCTTGTTCAGCCACCATATCTTTTACTGAAGGAATAGTTGGGCAGTGCTCTCCTTGGTGCTCGGTGAATTTGACAAAATAAGAAGCAGAGGATTTGGTAGAGCATAGACGCCTCGGCCCTTTACTCGCACCTCATGGTGATTTCGCATTTCAAGCTTCTCCAACCTTCTAGCTAAGGTGGATAGGTTTGCCTTCATCTCCATGTCCTCTGTGATTAAGTACATGCCTCCGCAGATTGGTACGAAGTCTCATCCTCTCTGCTCTCAGGGATGGGTTAAATCCACGTACTTTGAGATGTCTCGACCACCATTCAAGAAGTCCGTGGCTTCCTCTGGATTTTGCTCATGAAGTCCCCTCCACACATAGTCTCCAACAACTGCTTCATAGCAGGGGACATTCCATTATATAAGTGATTAACCAGCATCCAAGTATCAAAGCCATGGTGAGGGTAGGCATTGATGGTATATAGGTACCTTTCCCAACACTAGTAGAATTTCTCATTTTCTTGGGCTGTGAAGGTGTAAATTTCCCTCTTGGTATTGGTTTTATGGAGTCTTTGAAGAATTTCTTTAAAAATTACGCTTTGCATATTTTCCCCCGATTCTATTTCTCGGCCTCGAGAGTTGGGCGGATTTTTAGCCTTGTCCTTTGGGTCGGAGGAAGGCCGGCCTCATCGGATCCATTGGGGATGTCCTCTTTGAAGGTATTACATACTTCCTCGAACTCTGGAATGTGTGAATAGGGATTTTGACTCTCCATTCCATGGAAAGTGGGGAGGAGGGGCACTATATAGGGCTTGATAATGATGTCCTCTAGAGGAGGCACAATGCAAGAGGGTGTACTCACTCTTGGGGGGTGTATATGGTCCCTCATTGTTCTATATGCATTTAGGTTCCTTTGAGTCCCCCTGTTGGCTCTGCTGCTCCTCAGGTGGAGGTTCCATCTGACTACCGTGTATGCTTAATTCACAGCTCTATTCTTCTGGAGCACTGCTCCTTTCCAATCGGCCTATTGTGTTCCTAACCTAGTGTTGCATAATCTTCTACGAAAAGAGCACAAAACACAACAAGAGACAAAACAAAATAGGCTACCAAAAAGGTTAATGTTAGCTAAAAAAAATGAAGATAGAAATTGTATATGGACAGTATAAAATTGAATCAACCAAACTGTGAACTGCTAGGGGAAATAACAGTAAGAACAAAAGGTTGAAAATTCACCAACACTTGTGATGTGGATCACAAGTTAAACAACTCGTCACTTGCATTTAGGAACCATCCCTGGCAATTGCCATTTGATTCGCTAAAATCGTAGCATGCACAAAGTAGAGATTTGGTGCTCGGAATAAAAAATATTTATAAACCTAAACCTTTTACTACCGTAGCATAGCTACTACAGTATAGTGGCTCTAGGGTCGAACACAGGGATGGGTTTTCTTTGTGTAGGTAATTAACCGTTGATTTAAAATGGTGATTTCACTTTGGATTTTTAGGTTTTCATAAAAACAATGGGGTTGGTGATTCGAAGACTGCAACTAAAATGTAGTAAAATGTAAAGAATCCATGAAGCCACCCCTCCCGAGGCTATTGGGTTTGAGTTCTAGAAGCTGGGAGGTCCTCAGGTCCTTTTCCTCGCGTTGGGGTGAATGACCTATAGTCATTTCCTGAACCGGATCTTCATTTAGCTATAAAACCGAACCCTAATAGTTTTCCTCTTGAGATATATCATTTATTGGTCATTAATGTTTCAAGAAAGTAAAAACTGATCCTTTGATCTACCCTACAGTGACAAATAAATGGAAACTAAATGAGCTTCAGGGGATCTAGCAATAAGCATCCACTGAACCCTAAAAGATTGCCAAGTATTGGTCAATCAGGATGCATCGAGAAAGTTCGCTTAAAAATTGAGGAGATAGAGGCATAAATGACCCAATAGCGTAATGCGTTAAAACAAATTGGTGGTTCACCTCCAAAACCTAGCCTAGCGACCCTACTTTCAAGGATAAAATGGGTTTGCTTGACCATCCTCTGAGTTGTCATTCTTAGGGGGTGTTTGGCAAGCAAGAAAGTGAGAGAAAATGAGGGAAAATGAGAGAAAGGAAAACAAGCGGGAGAGCTGAAAGCTTTCTTACCAAATTTATTGCATAAAGTTATCCCTTATACAAAGCCTTGACTGAGCCTTATATACTGCTCAGAACAAGGGAAATTACAAAAATGTCTGAACTACCAAAAATACATAAAGGGTAGTTTAGGAAAAATCTACAAAAAGGTGGTAAAAAAATGGGTTCAAACATAGGAGCAGGTTGCGAAAATTTCGCAACTTGCGGAATTTTCTTCAGTTTGTGAACCTGCAAAATCTGCATGGATATAATTCTTTCTATTTTCAGCTCTACTTTCCTTCTGGTTTCTGACCCGCAACTTCTAAGTTCGGCTTAGATTCTTCGTGTTAGTGGTAAATTGTTCGTCCAATTTGTGAGGTTGCTTTACATAAACTACAAAAATAGCCACAAAATGCGATTAGTAGTAAAGTTGTGACCTTAATGTGCCGATCAGGCTAATTAAGTTGATTAATTACCTGGTGCTCAAAACCTACAATAGCGAGAGGGCTCGAAAATAGCCTTGTTGGGCCTTAATCAATGGACGAGATCCGGATATGATCGTAGGGAATGTGTTGTTTTAGCAAGGATTGAGCCCGGCTACTGAAATCGTTTACTATTTACGCGACTCCATGACTTTGGAAGAATGTTTTCTAATCTAAAATAAGAACAAAATAAAGTAAAACAAAACAAAACAGGGTGTGATGAATGTCCACTTATAAGGAATGGGATAATATTAGAGATATAACTTCGGAAAGATGCGGGGTTGATTGCCTCCGATGATGCATTGCCGTTTATATTCATTAAGCAGATTGAGTGAGCATTACATTTTGTGCATGTCCAGGAATTAGGCATAAGGTTTACACTTTAATTGTCTCCTCAATTTCTGACTCCACTATTCTCCTTTTGGTGGTAGGTCATGAAGTATGATACTTTTATAAGGTAGTGCTTTCCGTGGGAATCCTATTGATCACATCTTGGTTCATACAATAGGACTTGTAACACCTCGAAATATACCTAGTCGTTTTCGACATGTTTAGGGTATTTTGTAAGCATAATTTAAATGTTTAGATTAGTTAAATCTGGCTCTGAAAATGAGAACAGGAAGTACAAAATTAAGGACAATTTTGTAATTGGTCCAAGGGAAGCAACTAAAAGTACATAAATTAAAGAGACTATGGGCCAAAGAGAAGAAATAATAGAATTTTTGTGGAATTCCTAGAAGTTGGAGGACTTAAATGCAAAAAGGAGATTTAACGCAAAAATGGGTTTTTGGAGGGCCAAACATGGCCTTAGCAAAGATGGATTTAAAGACCAAAAATTGGTCTCATTTGGGAAGAAAGAAAAACGTGAAGAGGAAGAAGAAGAAGAGAAGAAGAGGAAGAGGAGATCAAGCCAAGCAAGCCAAGGTATGGAACTTTGGGTTTTTGTATGGAAACTAACCTTGATCATGGAATTGAATGGATCTATGAAACTTTAAGGCTTTGTATGATTAAGAGTTTATCTCCAAATCTAGGGTTTTGTTAGAATTCATTCTAACCTTGGATTTCTTGAAAATAGAATTGATAAAACCCCATATGGTACAAGATAATCATAGAATCCTCTCTTTTTGGATGGATTCATGGTTAATTTGAAAGCAATTGAGTTAGGGTTTAGAACAAACCCTAACTAATCTTCATGTTTTGGTTTGAGTATGGGTCATAACCCATATTAGAATGGTTTTGAGAGAAATTCATGGAAAAGTTTTGAAGATACACATGTAATGAAAGAGGAATTGAGTAGAAAATATGTTACAAGAGATATATGGAATGGTTTTGATGCGTGTTTGAAGTATAGAGTTGATTGAGTATCAAAATATGGAAAAATGTAACAAAACACACGATACGTTGCTGGTTGGCATGTGCTGGTACACCTTGAACATGTACCTGATTACACTTTGGGTTCCTGGTCATTTTTGGCCAGTAATGCCGTGCAGCGTTCAAGAGGTAACGCGGTACCTCTGATACCTTTCTGTTTTGACCAGGTTTCATATTTTGGCCATAACTTGCTCATTTCTTATCCGATTTGAGTGATTCAAGTGGCCAATTAAAATAAACTTCAAGGAAAATCAAACATAAAGAAATAGGCATCATCAAATTCGTAATCTAAGTGGCCCAAAAATTCACTCAAAGTGGGGCCGTGCTGGCCAATTCACTGCATCGGTTGATCATAGAGAGTAGTCCGAGTTGTTTGAGCATTATACTTGAGTTCCGGTGCTCCGATTTGGGTGATTCCAGTTGGAATAGAACCCTTAACACCTTAAATTTAAAGGAGTACAAAGAAACAGTGTCAAATATAGAGTCAAGGCACTGGAAAAATTAATATTTCAAACTATCCCTCGGGTAAAATCGGTAAACCGACTAGTTTGGCATGAAAATGCCATAACTTTCGTTTGAATGATTCAATTGGAATGATTCCAATTTCTAAGTAAAATAAATTCATAGAAGGACAAGAATATTTAAATGATGTGTGGATAGGCATCATACAGTAAAAGTATCTGAAATGCCATATGGAATAGGCATGAAACCTGAAAACGAACTGAAACATGAACATGAACATGAAAAGCAATAGGTCATGAACACATAATGTGATTAAGATAGGTTATGAGTTCTGAAATATATATGATCATATGACTACCTAGGACCAAAAAATGAATGAGTGGACGTCCTGTTGGTGCTCCGGCACTCTGTTGGTGCCCGGCCTCTGACCAGTGCTACGGCACTCTGTTGTAATGGGTAGCCACGTCTGATTAGTGCTCGGCACTCTGTTGCGTGGTGAGGCACATCCTGATCGGTGCTCGGCACTCCTCTTTGGTGCTCTGACCTCTGATGCGTGGGCGGGCCACGTCTATAAGGTGTTACGGCACCCAGGTCTTTATGCTCGTGCCTTCGGGTACTTATTGTACTGCGTCCTATCATTTCTTATAATTGGTCTAGGTAGTCAGATCGACATATGATAAGACTCTGAATAAAGAATAAGTGTAAAGATCTGAATGTACCTCTGTATATGTTCTGTGGTACCTACGGGTACTCCTGTATCTGCTTTAGTTTTGTGGTACCTACGGGTATTCCTGTATCAGATTAAGTTCTGTGGTACCTACGGGTACTCCTGTATCCGCTTAAGTTATGTGGTACCTACGGGTACTCCTGTATCAGATAAAGTTCTATGGTACCTATGGGTACTCCTGTATCTGCTTTAGTTACGTGTTCCTATGGTACTCCTGTGTCGGATTAAGTTACATGAGTACCTACGGTGCCTCTATATCCCAGCTTAAGTTATGTGGTACTCTGGGTGCTCTCTTGTATCGAGATTAAAGTTACGTGGTACTGGGGTACTCCTGTATCCGCTTCAGTTATGTGGTACCTACGGGTACTCCTGTATCATATTAAGTTCTGTGGTACCTACGGGTACTCCTGTATCTGCTTAAGTTATGTGGTACCTACGGGTACTCCTGTATCTGATAAGTTCTGTAGTACCTACGGGTACTCCTATCTCTGATTAAGTCCTGTCTCTGAATAAGTCTTGTCTCTGATTAAGTCCTGTCTCTGAATAAGTCCTATAGTACCTAATGGTACTCCCGTATCAGTAAAACAAGTATAAGTCCAGTAGTACCTAAGGGTTCTCAGTACGGTAAAATAAGAAGTATGCGTTACATGCCAGTTCAGAAGTAGTACCTCTGAAATACTCCGTATCCGTAAGATAAGTATAAGTCCAATAGTGCCTACGGGTACTCTTGTATCAGTAAAATAAGTACAATCTCTGTAGTACCCATGGGTACTCTCGTATCGGAAAATAAGTAAAGTTGTAGCTTCTATTAGCATTGAGAAACTGCGCCTCCTCAACTTGATAAGGATCCTCATGGGATAGTCTCTCATCGACACTACTCTTTTGCTCATTTCTTTCAACTATTCCTACATCATGTGTTGAGTGCATTCTTCTATCTTTGTTTCCCATCTTGTTTATCTCAAGTTTTGCTTCTATGGTAATCATTTTGTTCATATTTATCACCCCACTTCCTTTGAGTCTGCTGCTATTCCCTAAAGTCTCAGATGGAGCTCTATAGTTGCATTTGGAACGATCTTCAATCATTTGTTTTGCCTTTTTAGCACTCTTCCTCTTGAACGCTCCATAGGAGGTTGCATCAACTATACATTTGGAGGTGTAGTTCATAGAGTGATAAAAGATGTCTGTCTAGGTGGTCAAATCTATTCCATGCATTGGCTATCTTTTCAACAATTTCTTTTATCTTTCCCATGCATTATAGAGACTTTAATCCTCTCCTTGTTTAAACAATATGATTTCCCTTCTCCTTTCTAAAGTGAGGGTAGGAGGGAAGAATCTGCTCATGTAAGCCTCCACTAATTCTTCCCAATTTTTCACTGATCCATCTGGCGATGATTCAAACCAAGTAGCTCCCACATCTCTCGGTGAAAAAGGGAAGAGTTGTGACTTGATTACATCAGGTCTCACCCCATTTAGCTTTACTGTATTTACCATCCTCAGAAATCTTCACATATGCTAATTAGGGTCTTCGCTAGGATGGCTAGTGTATTGATGTTGTTGCACCATTGTGATCAAAGCTGGCTTTAACTCAAAATTGTTTGCCTCTATAGCAGGTTGCCTCACTGTAGAGTATTCATCTTCAATAACTAGCCTCCAAAAATCATTCATAGTCATTTGTCTCTAAAGTCTCTCTGCTATTGCTTCTTCTGGAATAGGTTGCAGTATCTCTCTCTACTCTGTCATAGTTGTTGATTCAGCACTTTTTACTTTCCTCAGATTTCTCAGTGTTCTTTCCAGTTTTGTGTCCAAAGGCAACAATTCTGCTTCTGGTTTTCTATGCATGCAAGTTCTTCCTGAAATAGAAACACACTAAAATCAAATGAAATATGTGGAAAATAGGTATATCTGTAAACCCCTAGTTTCTATCTATAACCTCTTAGTGTTAAAAGATGGATTAGAAAGGTAAAATAAATCTCTACATTAGATTAATTGAATCTCATGGCGTTAGAGAATTATCAATTTAAGGTTGACGATTAGTAATAACGCCCCGTTCCGAGAGAGTATACAGTACATGATGCTATAGGAGCGTATAAGAGCACTAAGTGTCCCAATGTAATATTTTGGAGATATAGGAAATGATAAATTACGGAACCGAAATTTTGATTGCTAGTGCAAGGTACAATTGTAATTGACCATAAAGGACATGTAAGTCATAAAACAAGTAGAGATGGGCCATAATAGAAACCAAACAAGTTACAATTGCAATATTAAAATTAAGGACCAACTTGAAAATTGGAAAATTTTGAGGCTATAAATAATACATGAGACAAACCAAAATCATATTTTTGGTCTCATTTAATTGGGGCAAAAAGCGTAGGGGAGGAGAATAGAGGAAAGAAGAGCAAGGAAGAGGAAAAGGAGGAAGAAGAAGATGAAGACAGCCCCTTTCCAGCCCATCCAATCCTCAAATCTTCTCTTTAAACCCTCTCCCAAGTCCCTCTCAACTCTCTAAGTCAAGAACCAAGTAAGAAATTGGCTTATTCTCCCTTTTCTTTGCTGGAATTTCCTGCAGTGTTGCTGAAATTTATTTTGCAGAATTTTGTTGTATGTTGTTGGGGGTTTTGCACTAGAAATGGTGTCAAAACCTAAGTGATTGTTATATAACCTTAGAGGATGAGTTTGTGGGTGTAAATGGTAGATTAGGGTTTGATTTATGGGCTGTTATAGGCAGGAATCATTGAAACGAAAATTTGTTTTTCACACACACAAACTAGTTGATGAAAGTTTTGAGTGAATTGTTAGTGTTCAAATGAACAAGTAATGTTTATGTGTGTGTTACAACCATATTAGACAGTAAATAAGCTCTGAAATTTACAGGTTTTGAAACCAAGTTTGAACATAAAATAAAATAAAATAAAATAAAATAAAACAAAGGAGAATGTTGGGTTTTTAAAGGAATTGCTGTCAAAATTTTTGTAAAACCCCTATTTTTGTTTTGGCTATAAATTAAGTTAGAATCATCCAAATGAATTGAATCCAATTGGTAAAGAACCATAAGAGATAGGGCTACAAATTTATAGAAGGAACTAAGAGCAAATTGTAGCTTTAAGGCTCCAAAATATGGACTGAAAGGTGAACTCGTGTAGCTCACTGATTTTGCTCTGCTCTGGGTATGGTTGTAGTGTTTTGGTCATAAGTGTAGTTTCACTCATCCAAATTGAGTGATTCAAAATTCTGGGTACAATATAATTCTAGGGGAATAAGTTATCTGAAGGAAGTTATAGCACAATTTAACCCCAGAGTGCCCAGAAATATTTCCAAGTGGAGCTATGTGCAGATTTTGTTCTGCCAATTTGAGTAATCTGGATTTAAAATACAATAACTTGAGTTTTGGTGATCCAAATTGAGTGATTCAAAATTCTGGGTAAATATGAACTGTAGGAATAGATAATTAGGAAGGAAGTGCATGTAATTTGGCTTAAAGTAATAGAAATATTTCCAAGTGGAGCTATGTGCAGATTACAATTACCTTAATTTGAGTAATCTGTATATAAATACAATAATTTGAGTTTTGGTGATCAAATTGGGTGATTCAATTGGAGGAAGAAACCTTAGAATCCTTAGCTTCAAATGGTGAAGAAACAAAGGCAATTTCGTGTGACTAGAAGGTGATATAAGTGAGCAATTAGGAAGAAGAAAAGAAGGAAAGCGGGCCGGCGGCGTGCTTTCCTTGCTACGCTATGGGGTACATCCCGTTTGTGTAAAAAATATAAAATTTTTGTTCCAAGCCTTTAGAAATTAAACGGACCGTGTGGGTTGATCCCTAAGGGTCAAAAACTAAAACTTTTACATAAAAATCGGGATTAGAGAGTCTCGGTTGAGTAGAAACAAGTTAGGAGGATATATAGAGAAAAATGGTCTTAATTGAGATTCTTGACCTTATAGTTGAGAATTGAAAATTTTTTCCACTAGTAATGATGAGGAATATTGTGTAGGTGGCGACGGGGCGGCGTCCACGAACCTCGTAGAGAAGCGACGAGGAGTAGCGCGGCTAAGGTAAGTGGTTAAAACCCTTTCGAGATCCATTCAATTTCATGTAATTGGTTGATGTGATGTGAATATGGTAGTTAAAGTAATCTAAAAGAAAATATTAAAAAAGAGGTTTTAGAAGTTTCAAAGCAGTTAGATTTGTACTTTTGACACTAAGTAAATGTAGTTTTAAAACCCATGTATATTCCTTAAAGATATAATGAGATTTAAGCGTTATGTGATCTGCAGTAAATTAAGTCAGTGATCGCTCACAATAGAAAAGATTAGCACTACGCGACGATCGCGACCAAATTCCGTGCGTAGTTTGCTCGGTTTCATGAAAGTATAAGTGCTACGTTGCGTCACCGGAACCCAATTCCGCACGTAGTTAGCTATTTGTATAGTTTGGCTACGTGGCGATCTGATAAATTCATTCGTAGTTGCCCGAGTTTTAGCACCACAATTTGATCACATTAAATTCCGTGTGTAGTTGCTTTCGATGATAAGCTTTGGCGCTGTGCGATGCGATGAAATTCCGTAGCGTGTGGTTGAGATAACGAAGTAAGCTTCACGTTGGCGTTGGTTTTAAATGTCGCGTGACGGTTAATAATTAAGGGATATCACGTGGGGTTATTGAAAGAAATCATAAAACAAATGATAAATTGTCGGTAGTGTATCTGATATATATTTTCGTTGCACTAACTTGTTTGTTCATTTTGTAGCTATTTATATTCCATTGTGTGCTATCGCGGACGACAGGACGTCATCATTTTGTTGTCTATATAGGTGGGCGATTTATGACGTATGATGTAAAACTTTTTGTATGAGATGGATATGTAATTGAACAATACATATTTAGATTTTGAATTTTGTATATTTGTAAATATCCATGCATTTCATATATATCATGCATCTAGATATATTTTACTTAAGTTTGTAAGTTTGTATTTATAAATTGAGAATTTAGTGTTGATGTGGCATGTTGGTGGAAATATGATAATGATTATTGTAAGTTTGGGAATAAAGAAGTTGGGAGGAATTGAGGTTTTAGTAGAAGTGTAAATTTTCTTGACAGGTAAATTTTTGTTTATAAAAATGCAGCCGTTATGCTGCCGAAAATTTTATAAAAATATTTGAAACCAAAGTTGCGAAAATTTTTATCACTCCTAACTAATTAAAAGCAAATTTAATTTCTGATTTTAAACGAGTAAACCGGTTATAGAAAGTGAGGGTTCTTCACTTCTCGGATTTCTTCGATCAGATGGGTATTCCGGTTCGAGTCCGTTGAGTGCGGCCCAGGGATCTCTAGGCAAGAGTTTAGATAAGGTCTGGGAAGGGTCTTGTCAATATCAATTTAAGTTCATAAAAAATTTTCAGTAGCTTACTCAGCTATTGCAGTTAAAACTATTTTTGTAAATTTTCTGAAATTTTTATAAAAAAGAGAAAAATGTCCAAATTAGCAATTCTCTCTTTGGTTGGAATATTGATATTTAAATTCTCCTTTCCAAATCGACAGTAGGCATAAAACTTGTTAAAATTAAAAATATGTGTTCGACAAATCTTTAACATCTACCAGACTATTCGAGTCGTCATGACATCAAAAACTTGTTAAGCTTAGACATAAAATATGTTGTTTGCCTTGTATGAAAAGGCTTCATTTGAAAATGTGTTTTGGTATAGATCACTGCAAGTGCACAAGTCATACAAGTAATAAAAGTGGATCTAAGTCGAGATATCATTCTACGAGGATTTATGAAATATCTAAAGATCAATTACCCCATCTAATCAAGATCCTTACTATTTAAATTTCAAAGCTTAAAAATGATTTGATTAAACTAAAGGAAAGTAAAACTACTTAAAATTTAATAACTATACAAAAAGAATTCAAAGAAAATGGGATTGAAAAGTTTACTGAGTATTAACACTGGGAAATAGATTAGTGTACAATTATCAATTTCTGTATCATTTTATAACATGGTTTAGCCATTAGTTTGAAATCTGAACTTGTCAAAGGTGCATGGTAGTATAGTTTGGATTCCTTCATACACCATACATTTCACTGGTTAGAGAGCAATGTTCCTTCCAAATACATGAGGCTAATTAGTTACTTGTATGATATAATCCTCTTTCTAAGAACTGGGTATTTTTCCTTTCTAGTACTTCACACCCAAGTCTTAGGACTGAAGAATTCTTATCCCTATAGACAGGATAATGCAAGCCTCCTCCAATCAAATTAGTATCTCATCCTTCAAATCTAATAAAATTCTCTAACTCCTTCATTAGATCTTTGCTAACACGGGATCAAGATCCTTTCATCATAAAGATGAGAAACCTCTTATCAACTAAATTGATACATCATCCAACTAATCCTCACACCATGAGTAAATTAGTGATCTATCAAAATAGTCTTTGAAAGTTCATTAGTTCAATAATATTAGTCTAACATACCCCCAAGTAACTGCTCCATACTCTCAGAAATCTCCATCTTTGTGTCACTCAAAGGGCCTCTTAGAAATCAAAGCAAGATACAATCATTTTCTAGGTACACGCTGCTAATATTTGAAACAATTAAATTCAAGAACAACAACACTTAAATAAATTCAAGATTTCCAACTATGGCATTCTTTCAAATTGTGCAGAAAATAATAAGAAAAATCGATCCATTCCCAAAGGGAGCTCACTCTTTCAAAATCAGATTAGAGATAACAATGAGTAATTGATTAGGAAATTGTTAATTCCAATCGGCTGAAATAAATTAATTCCAAAAATTTTCAAGATTCCATTAAATAAGACAGTAATGACAATAAAATTTTCTGATGAACTTCGGCTCAGCTCAGCGGATCACTACTCCGATTCGAAAAAGTAACTAAGAGATAAAGCTATATCTAAATTGACGGAAAAAATAAATAAAAGAAAAATAAAATAAAATAATATAAGTCTTGATTGCCAAAATTCTAGTCACGACCGAAGCTCGCACGAGTGCCACAGGCACTTTGTTATAGATTTTCAAGTGATGGGCACTTTGAGGTTGGAATTGTGGATCCCAAAAAATTGGCACAATAGGTGGCTTTGTCACGACATTGAAAAATTATGTTACGACATAGTTGCCATCTTTGTCCTCCATCCTTGTTGTGGCTCACAGTGTTTTGTCACGACATAGTTTTATGCCTTTTTATTGAATTATGTTGAGACATACTTTGAAAATGCCGATGGGGGTTCTCTTGTTTGTCTTTGTAATTGTTGTGACATACTTTAGTGCCTTATAGCTTCAATACTTAAATGGTATGTCGTGACATAAAAGCTTTGTTGCAACAAAGTTTTCTTCTTACTGGTCTTGATTGTGTCGTGAGATAAAATTTCTTTGTCGCGACAGAGTTTCTCACCCTTCAGCTTTGTTTTATGTTGTGATATAATTTTGAAACGTCGCGACATAAATTACTCTTTTGCTCATACTGTGTCGCGACAGTCTTTTGTTCTCTTCTAGGCCCTTCTCTTCAGCTTATGTCGCGATATAGCTTCTTGTTGTAGAGACAAATATTTTTACCTTCAACTCTTAATTATGTCGTAGCATAAATTACTATGTCGCAAAATTATTTTTTTGGTTATTCTCAACCTTTGTCATGACAATAATTTCCCATGTCACGACAGAGTTTCTCTTAGTCGTATGCTGTTGTTGTCTGGACATAAAACTTTTATGTTGCGACATACTCTTGTTGCCTGATGAATGCCCAAAAAGTGCAATTTTGAACCCTATATTAGATAGGTTTTGAGTGCTTTTTGTGCATTAATCATGTCATTTATACCAATTGAAGTGTTCTAGTCTACTTAGTAACACTTATGCCATTTAGAGGGTATTTTTGGTTGTTTTGTAGGCTTTTGAGCACTCTTGAAGTTCAATCTCAATACAAAGGATGAATCATAAAGTTGGAATTCAAGTCTCGACCATCAAACCCGACCAGATTCAATATAGAGAAAACCAAGGCAAAATGAAGAAAATGTGATGCGATTGAAGACGGGAGGCAAGCGTGAAGGATCGACAAAAGCGGAATTTTTAAGCTAAGCTTGCAAAATTTTAAGCTAGGATTACGAAAATTTATGACCTTAACGAAAATTTAGCAACCTTAGCGAAAAACACGAATTTCGCTAGACACTCCAAATTTAACAACTGCTTGTTCCTTACTTGAAATAATGGATTTAGCTTCTCACAAACCCTTCAACTTAGCGAAATTTCGTATGCTTAATTACCCACCCTTAGCGAAATTTCGTTTCGCTAGACACAGTGATTTCGCTAGTTAGCGAAAATTCCTGTTAAAAATTTGATGCCTCGATATTGCTTTGTAATTAATGCCAAACCGCCTCCAAACTTGGTGTATTACTTAATTGTCCAATAACTTAGCCAATTTCATAGGTTTTGGTATTTTCATACCTTGAGAGGCACATATAAACCCCTCTTGCTTTGTAAGAAAGAGTGGGCTGTCCCAGTGAACAATTGGAAGACAATTTGGGAGAAGATATTTTTGTAAGTTTTTATTTTTGTAAATAAAGTCTTTTATTTTAGAGTTTGCTTTATTTTTCTTTTCTCTCTTCTCTCTCTTCTTTCTCTCCCTTTCTCGCTGCCAAACCTCTTGGGGACTATTGACTCGAGATGCTTGGCTAAGCCTCCTTTCTTTGAAGAGGAAGGAAGCTAGCTTGGTGGTGGGGCATATGCATGTTGTCCTCTTGTATTAAAAGCTACGGGTAGTGTATTTATGGCCCTTATATTCTCAAAACATGGTTGCATAACATTGAATATCATTAATTTGGCCAATACTCTCCATGCTTTAGGACTGTTGTTCTTTAGATGGTCTTTACGAGCCTTTAAAATGATATTTATATGTTAGGTTTCTCAAATTAGGGTTGCATAGCATTTAATGTTATTGATTTGGCCAATACTCTCCATGCTTTAGGACTATTGTTCTTTAGATGGTCTTTACGAGCCTCTAAGGTGATATTAAATGTTAGGGTTTCAAACTAAAAGGGGCCATAACTGCATGCTACCTGTTTTGACTCAAATAGGAGATGTTTCATGGGTGAGGTTTGCTAGTTAAACATAGATCCCAGAGTTGTACCGGGGACTATAGGTTGCTTGTCATAGCGAGGATAAAACCCGAGGACCTTGTTTGCCTGGCACGAGTTAGTGACCTAAATTCTTCAAAGTTAGCTTTTTCACCTTTTAATTCCGGTTTTTCTGGTTTCTCGGTTCCAACTTCATTCCCAACTGTTTTGAAACCCAATTCCAAAAGTCCAAATAGCCTTACCTTGAGGCGATGCAAACCATTTTAGGATGAAAACCCATCCCGTGTTCGATCTAGACACATTTTATCTTGCGTAGCTTGACTACGGCGCGGTGGTAGAACAAGTGTATATAAATTTTGTTGATTTTAGCTCAGCCTACTGTGGCACGAATCATTGCCTTGCAATGCTGACTCTAAACTTTATGTCACGGCATACTTTGAAAATGTTGCAACATATTACCTTCCTTGAACTTTGTTATTATTAAGCGTGCAGCCATAACCTGTAAACCTTTGTCGACCAACGTGTGACTTGTCATTGCTCTGCCATTTTCTATCGAGACATAGCTTTCTTTCATCGCAACATTCTTTCTTCCCTTTTCAGCTCTTTATGTCATGACATAGATTTGATTGTCGTGACAAAACTCTAGTGCCATTTGCTTGATCTTTGTCGTAATAGAGCAAAATAATATTGCGACATTCTTCTTCAAGAACTTCTCAATCAATGTCACAACATAAAAATTCATTGTCGTGACAAAGTTATGTCTTCTGATTACCATTATGTCGCAACATTCACTTCTTTGTTGCAACATAAAAACCTTTGTCGCGACCAACTTGTTTTGTCTTATCCCTTTAGTTAGCCATTTTATGCCGCGATATAGTTTTGTTGTGTCGCGACATTCTTTTTCAGGAACTTCTTAGACAATGTCACAACATAAAATTCCATACGTCACGCCTCTTTTGTTTACAGCATTTATCGCATTCAATCCTTCTCCTATTATGTCGCGACAAAGTTGTGAAATGTCGCGATAATCTTTACTTCCATCTTGAGCTCAACTTTCTCTTATTGCAACATATCATTGTTTGTTGCAACATAGCCCTGCTGGTTACCTTGAGCATTTGTTGCGACATTATGATATTTTGTCTCAACATTCTGAAATTATGTAGCGACATTTTCCGCCCCAGCCAATTTTCTCTTCTTTTCTTCTTTAGTTTGCATTTTTTTTTTAATTCAATTTAATTACTACAAAACACAAAGTTGGTGATCATTTCGCAGTATGCATTAAAATGAATCATCAACTTTTGAAAAAATGTAAGAAAAATAGACTAAAAATACATGAGTTTAAGGCTCATCAAATTCCCCCAAACTTAAAGTTTTTCTTGTCCTCAAGCAAAGAAAAGACCATTTTGTTTGTCCTCAAACAATTCAGCTTTTATTTTTAAGGACATTTTTTTTTGTTCTGCACTAGACATATTTTCTCTTGAATCACATGATTTGGTTAATAGGCTAGTTGTAAAATTATTTTTGAGCAAGTTTCCAATCCAGAACAAGGAAGATTTTTAAGTAAGTTCACTAAACATGCAAATAATTCTTATAGTATAAACAATTCAATTATTTGACCTTGATTTGTGAGTGAGTGATGGTGGTGATGCATGACATTCATAAAGAATTTTACCTTGTTATGTTTTTGGTATACGTCTCCTGATAATCGAATCTGCTCCTCTTCTAAACAGTAGGGGAACATCCCATATATAAAATATGCTATCAGTTTTCAACTTTCTTTTATGCCGGTAAATGAACTCAGGTGGCATAATTCCACTGGCTAAGTAATTCACAATATCTGCATACTAGGGTACTTGGATTGATAGCTGAAAAAGTTGTTCATCAAGAAAATTTTCTATAATTTCATTTCCCTTTTCTTCTTCAGTAGGCCTTTCTAATCATCTATCACATTGTCACTACACTTTTGTCCTTGATTTCTAAATTAAACTCTTGCAGTAGTAATACCCATCTGATCATTCCTAGTTTGGCATCTTTCCTTGCCATCAGATATTTAATTGTAGCATGATTGATTTCTAAATCAAACTCTTCCAACGTAATACGCATCTCATCAGTCTTGGTTTGGCATTTTTCCTTGCCATCAGATATTTAATTGCAGCATGATCAGTTTGTATGATAGCATGGGACCCCAATATGTAAAGGCACAGATTTTCTAAGCAAACACCATTGCGGCGTCTCCTTTCTATGGTAAATTGGTTCTCTTGTGTGCTCATTGAAGGATTTTGCCAGCACCCAAGTATGTAAGCCTGAATATCTTTTCAGTTCTTTATCCTAATACTGCTCCCATTGCATAGTCACTGGCATCACATATGATTTCAAACTCTTTGTTCTAGTCAGGTGTTTCCATGATGGGAGTTGTAACCAATCTGGACTTAATTTCTTCAAATGCAGATCTACATGATTTATCAAAATCAAATTTTACATCTTTTTCCAACAATCTACATAATGGCCTAGAAATTTTTGAGAAGTCCCTTATAAATCTCCTGTAAAATCAAACATGTATGATTACTACCCAAATAGTGTTGTTCCATACTCTTAACACTCCAAGTTTTGAGCACTTTTTGAGTAGTAATCAACCATATTGACCCAGTTTGAACGTTAAGGACCTAGCAATGCTTCTAATCAATTTTATAGCATTTTTTGTAGTTTTCACGAGGCTATATATAGTGAAGATAAGGGATGCGGCAGGCATGAAGAAATCAATTGCCGGAAGGTACATGAGCTGAGGCATGCGGAAGTAGAGAACAATTTTGCAAGGGTTGAGAAATTTCGTAACCCCTGCGAAATTTCGCACTCTTGCCCTTTTTGTTGACTTTTGTCTCTCATTTTTGTGATTCCTCCCCAAATTATCCCTATGTAATAGTGTTTAGTTTATATATTTTGGTAATTTTCATTGTTTTGGGTGGTAGATAATGCCCAAACAACACTTTGTAAAGAACCCAACTTTTGATTATTCAATTTTAGGGGAAGTTTGTGAACAAGCTCCCATTTCTTTTCATTTTCTTTCATTTTCTTTTATTTTCTCTCTAGCCAAACACACTTTGAGGATGTGTTCTTAGAGGATGAGCGGCTAAAACCCCTCCTTCCTTAAAGTAGAAGGCATTGAGCAAGGGAACCTATGGTAAAATAGAGATTCTAATGTTTTCAATGTAGGTATTTACTTTCATTGATGTTTTTTCCTCCAACTCTAGGATTCGATCCCTTCGAGTCACCTTGAATGGTTAGTATTTGGTAAGCTTTCAGGGCTCATTGGATGCTTATTGTTAGATCCAGTGATGTTCATTAGTTATCATTTATTAGCCATTGGAAGGTGACTTAAGGAGACATGTTTTAACGATTGAGCATTAATGGATGAGTAATGCCATTTTCAAAAAGATGATTCTTGATGGTTAAGTTTATAAGCTAAACCAAGATTTGATTAGGGAAGTAACTATTATATGTTACTATCCCGATGCGAGAAAATACCAGGGAACCCCTTATTTACTAGGAACCCGAGTCTTAGTGACTTGATAATGAGAATTCTTCTATATTTTGCCAGTTTTGCTAACGATTTCAACCATTAAAACCCTCTTTTTGTCGGCCCAAATCCAAAAAATGAATTCACGATTTAAACTTCATTGTCAGTCATTTACATGAAGAAAACTCATCTCACATGGATGATCCTATATACTATACTATAGTAATTCACAACTACCTTGATCTGAGTGTTGAGTTATAAATTTTTTGATTTAGAATACCCTACGAGCTACATGCGAATCAAATGGCCTTATTTAGGGATGGTGCCTAAGTCACAAATAAACCAGTCTATCTTGAACACTTGTGATCCTCATCTGAACTACGGTAATTTCTTTTCTCTTATCATTCTTTCTAGCAGTTTACTACTAGGTTACCTAAATTCATTTCATTGTTCATATTTTTTTTCTTAGCTTACATGAACCCTTTCTGGTATAATTGTTTTTGTTTCTTTTTGGTGTTGTCCTGTGTTTCATGAAGGAGTTTATGTTCCAGTGGTTTAGGAATTCAGAAGGCATATTGGTGAAAATCAGTATTCCACAGGAATTAGATTACAGTCTGCACAAATTTGGACAAATGAGACCTCCCACATGAGCTAAAGTCAGTAAAGTGGAAAGGAATCTCGATGCATTTAGATCCATGGGGACCATGCACCCTCCTCGGATGAGTGCCCCCACACGCAAGATTGCCTCGATTGACAGAATGGTTATAAAAAATAACCTTATGTACTTCTTCCCACCTTTCATGGCATAGAGAGTGAGAACATGATTCGCTCGTAGGCGAGTTTGAGAAGAAGATGCAACACCCTCGAGGAATTGGGCTATACTTGTGGACTTAATGAGGCTAAAGCTTTTCCTTTCACATTGAGAGACAAAGCCAGGTGGCTTAACTCCTTAAGGCAGGCATCTAGTGGGTGAGATCTGTTTGAATTTTAAAGAAATTCTTCTCCACGCATAGAACCAACAGTTTGAAGAGGCAAATTTCCACCTTCTCAGCTATTGAGAATGAAAAATTCTATGCATGCTGGGAAAGATATATGGAAGCACTCAATGCTTGTCCTCACCATGGATTTGACACATGGGCTGTTTGGTCGGCTAAGCACATGATGGAATTTCTCCTACCATGAGTAATTCTTGAGACTTATTGACGAGCATTAGGAGAAGCCTTAGATTTCGTGGGTTATGTAGTTGAAGCTTCAAAAGGTTGGGATGATCATAACCCAAGGGAGATGGAAAGAATGAGACCTCAATCTAGTACAAGGGGTGGCATGTACTCTCTTCCGGAGGACATGGACATGAAAGCCAAAGTTTCAACCTTGGGTAGAAGGTTGGAAGCGGAAATGAGAAACCGGCATGAGGTGCGGGTAGTGGCGAGATTCTGTGCGAAACGAGCCATGTTTCATTTGTCAGGTCAGGCATCTAGAGGAGAGCAATGTTGGCTATTCGTGATGAGGGAGATGTTAAGTGGAGGCAATGATCTTGTTGGTCAATTCAAACCATCAACTAAAGCACCATATAGGCTGTAACACCAGTCCAGAAGTCTACGATGCGTGATCTTGTAGGGGTGTATGAGTACAGTGTAGCAGAAATATTTTGGAGACTTAAAATATGAAATGAGAAATTATGGAACCCGAGATTTGGTATGATCATAAGGTACAATTGTCATTAAGCGAGACTCTTGAAATCCCATTAGTGTGAGAGATGGGCCAATCTAGAATGACACTTGAATTCTGATTAAATGTAAAAAAGTTGAGGTGCAAATCTTGAGAAGAATGAAGGACTAATTTATAATTTTAGGAAAATATGAGACTAAATGTAGAACCAAACAAATATTCATTTTTGTGCTCATACTTTGGCTAGGGCTCCACGATTGGTGAGAAGAGAAGAGAGCCAAGAGAAGGAAGAGAAGAGGAAGAAGGAGAAGGAGAAGAAGATCAAGGTATGGAATCCTTATTTTTGGGTTTTGATTTGAATCCTAAGGTTTTGGTATGGAGATTAGATGCTCCTTTGATCTAGGGTTGTGCAAAAAGTTCACAAACCTTTGAATTGTTGAGGTTATGAGAGTAAAACCTCAATTGGGAGAAAATAAACTTGGAATCATCAAATTTCATGATGTTTAGAAGAATTGGTGGACCTTAGGTAGTGTTCTTGGATTTTTCACCTAAGGTTTTGTGTTTTGAGGTTCCAAAGCACCAATTCAAATGTTGTGGAGTTGTTTTTGGATGAATTCCAAGTTGGTTTGAAATTATGAATTATAGAAGTTGTATGGAGTGAATTGGCATCAAAAGTGGGAAAAATAACAAAATCTGGGCAAAATATGGAAGGTGTACCAGTACATGAACAGTAGTGTACCACTACACCCCACCAGAAGCAAAAGTGTACCGGTACATGAACAGTAGTGTACCGGTACACCCTGTTATGTTTTTCCTATTTCGACCAGTTTTTGTATTTTGGCCATAACTTGCTCATTTCTTATCCGATTTGGGTGATTCAAGTGGTCAATTAAAATAGACTTCAAGGAGAATCATACTTAAAAATAGGAATCGTCAAATTCTAACACTAAGTGGCCCAAAAATTCACTCAAAGTGGGGCCATGTGCAAGAAAAAAATTCTGGTTCCAGCTTTGGACATAGAGTAATTAAGTTGTTTAGGACCTCTTGAGTTTCGATTGCTCAGAGGTGGGTGATTCAATTGGAATAGAACCCTTAGCACCTTAGCTTTAAGAGTACAAGAGGTGTGACTAAGTCTAGGAAGTCGTTAAGTTATGCTATTAATATGTGCGTCGTGATGTGAGTTGTAGGTTAAAAAGTAAAGGCGGGATAAGTGGGCTTGTGCTCAAGTTAAGCGAGCAAAGGAAGGTGAGTGTTCTAAACTCATTTTCCAAATACTACTGTATTATTATTATTATTATTACAAATTCTTTTACCTTTGGTATTTCATGGTTTTGAATGCAAACCATTTTGAAGCCAATATTGAGATAAAAAGTAAGCAAATGGTTTTAGGATTAAACCATTTTTTGAAAAGCAAACATTGGTTTTAAATTGGCAAAACCATAATTAAGCAAGCAAGCAAGTAAGTAAATGGTTTGAATAATTACAAACCATTTTCAAGCAGCAACAAGAAAATGGTTTTAAATTGTAAAACCATTTTTAACAATAAGCAAGCGAGCAGCGAAAAGATTCTGCAGGCCTTTAGTTTTATGAACCGTCAGTCAGAGGTATTAAAATGCGTGCGGTGGTGTTAGGATTTCATACATACATTATAGTTTTGCACAGTCGGCCGACTTAGGACATAAATCATGCATTTAAAAGGAGGCGAGTAGCGCGTACGGTATATAAGGTTATGAGCTCTAACTAGAGTATGGTGATGGCGACACGAGATTGATTCTCTGTATTCAGAAGGTGATGCGGACAAGGTCGCTTCCCACTTAGGCACGGTTGAGGCATAGGTTCCGTGTTATTTAGGAGTAAAGTAGCGAATAGGCCTCCATTGGTTGATGTGTTATAAGCATGATAAATAGTTTTGAAAAATCAACCATTGGTTCGGTCGCGGGCTTAGGAGTTTTAAAGAAAGCGGTTGAGCGAGCTCCGTTTAAGATTTCAAAATGATTGGTTGAGCGACTCAGTGGGTTTTGTTTTCAAAGCATGCGGTTGAGCCCCGGGCTCCAGTTTTATGAAAGTTTGAGAAACTTTTTTAAAGCAAAGGTTTGTGAAAGGTTTTAGAAACTTTTCAAGCATGATAAAGTAAGCAAAGAAAAATTATGAAGTTTATAAACTTCTAAGCGAAAGCGAAATAAAGAGTTTACAAACTTTTAAGAAAAGCAAAATAAAGCGACAAGTCTATGTAATGACAAAGAAAAGTTTTGAAACTTTTAAGCGAGCATAGCAAAGAAAAAGCTTTGGAAAATATTTGTAAAGAGAGTTTTTACATTTTGAGATGTTTAGGAAATAGCGTTTATAAGCATACACTCAGGCTCGTTTAGCTCATTATTTTAGTGTTTTTAAAAAAATATTTTCAAGTCACAGTCTACCCCTTGAGAGCCATTTAGACATAATAGGATTGGTCACGACATCGAGTTTAAGTCTTGTGTATTAAAATATTTTTGTAAGGACATACTTTAATTTGTATATGGAACATGTATGTCGTAGTTTAGTATGATGGGGAATGTGTTGGTATCTTTTGGTTGCCATATTTTGGATATAGTGTAAATTTGATGTATCTGAGTTTGGAATTTAGACTATCTTGTAGTTTATCTTCATAGAAGTTTTAGTTGCTAAGATTTTACGAATCTAAGTTGAAAAATAAAGAAAATTTTTATAGGGTTTTGGCAAGCGATACGGCCGGCTTCGCGAGTTTCTAGTCGTTAGAGTAGCATTAGGGTTCCTATGGAGTGGCAGAGCACCCTTATTTGGAAGGGGTGGGGGTGTGTCATGTTGGTATTAGAGCATAAGTAATGGCAACCATGCATGTTCCAACTTAGAGTACATACATATCAAGTGATTCGAAGTATTAAACAGTTGATATTTTTGGAAATTTCAGCCTTATGCCGAGAAGAGAGGGCGTAGAAGGTCATCCTGGGAAGTGAGTTCGGCGGTGTCTGGCGTCTGAAGTACACGAGAGGATAGGCACGTAGTAGGTTCCACCATCGCATCTATGAATCAGCCTCCAGCGGCAGGTCAGGCTGGACCATCTGCGCCTGAAGGAGCTCGAGTGCGGGAATGTTTGCGGCCCGAGCAAAGTGGCCGCAGTTGCACGAGATAGTAGCCATAGCGACCCGTCGGCGATCGCTGACCTCCGTCGCCACAGAGAGGTTATGGAAAGGCAGAAATTCGATAGAGAATGCAGGCGGGCCCGAAGCCATATGGCGATGATGATCGAGCCGACTTGGTTATGGCTAGGCGAGTATGAATTTATGGGTTATGGGAGCACGGATAGGCAAAGGGTCTTGTTTTCGATTTTACGATGGAAGGCGAAATTTAGGTGGTGGATCTGTGAAAGAAGGTATCCTTATGGCATAACATGGGACCAATTCAGTGAGGAATTCAGCGGCCAGATTCTTTCCTCGAGTCATGATTCAAAAATTGAGGAGTTCTTGAGTTAGAGCAGAAGAACATGTCGATGTCAGAGTGTGAGAAAAGTTCTCGAACTAGTTAGATTGGTTCCATATACGATCGAAGATGAAGTCTGAATCGAGGGTTTTTATCGAGGACTACGGCCAGGATCGGAGTGCATTTATCGGTGGTCCGCGAGAATAGATTTGGGGACTTTAGTAAGCGCTCACGAGGTTGAGCAAAGCAACTACGTGATGTATCGAGTAGGCGGGAAAGTAAGAGTAAGAGGAGTGCACGGGCACGTCAATAGCTTCGGGGTGATGCGTGAGAAGAAGAACAAAGGGCGAGGTTACGAGAGGCGAGGTGCGGTCGAGGAGCTATCTCTGATCGAGGATCGATGGGGCCCCGGTTGCTAGCGAGTGGCGCGAGTATTCCTCAGTTTGTCGTATGTCGAAGCGACACCATGGGTCTGGGAGATTGATGCGAGGTGTTTCCTTTGTGGCGGAAGGCCATTTTATTAGGAGTGTCCTCGGTGATTGGTGCGGAGACATCGTGTGATCCCAGCTACGATCTGGAGATTAGAACACATAAGTCATCGGGGAGAGGTGTCCCAAGCAGAGGGCGACCGCGGTAGAGGTGGTTGTGGTGAAGTGAAAGCGGTGCGAGGGATCTGACAGTCCTACTTTTCGAGGCGGAGTATCTTTGGCGGCTGTGAATGCGGATGCGACTCAGAGATGTGGTCACGTGCCATTTCTATCCTTAATCATGATGCATATACCTTAGTGGACCCGGGAATTTACGCATTCATTTTGCATCGAAGCCATTCTTAGATCGTTCGAGATAGAACCCGGCCATTAGAATTCGTATGAGAGTTTCCCTTCCAGTTGGAGATCCGTTACTCGTAGACAGAGTGGTCAGAGATAGTAGAGTTCTGATTGAGGGACAGGAGTTCCCATCGGATCTTATAGCTTTAGATATGAGGGACTTCGATGTGGTTCTCGGTATGGATTGGGCATCTAAGCCATGAGGCCACATTAGATTGTTATAAAAGGAAGTAAAGTTGAATAGGCCGAGGAAAAAAGAGGTAAAGTTCGAGGGATTACGTGAGAGTTATCTTCTGTATGATCTCACTTCGTAGCCGAGAGCAGGAAAATCGCTGCGTAAAGGTTGTCGGGGTTATCCAGCTTATGTGGTGGAGACGGGGGAAGGGAGGGGACTATATTGGATGAGATTCCGGTTGTTAGAAGTTCCCGAGATGTGTTCCGGATGATATCGCGGGATTACCTCCCGAGAGAGAGAAATTCTGGAGTTCACCATTGATTTGATCCGGGCCGAGCCCATTTCATTCCTCCTTTATAAGATGGCTCTGCGAGTTGAGGAGCTTAAGGCTCGATTAGAAGAATTGTTGAGTAAGGGTTCATTAGGCAAGTATATCCCACATGGGAGACTCCGGTTCTCTTCGTGAAAAGAAAGATGGGGTTGCGGTTGTGTATAGATTACGAGTTCTTTGAGCAGGTTACCATCCGCAATCAGTATCCACTCCCTAGGATTGATGAGTTATTTGATCAACTCCAAGGATCTCGAGTATACTACAAGATAGACTTGAGGTCGGGGTATCATCAGTTGAGAGTGCAGGAGAATGATGTACCCAAGACTGCTTTCAAGACACGCTACGGGCATTATGAGTTTTTGATGATGCCATTTGGTTTGACTAATGCTTCAGCAGCGTTTATGGATTTGATGAACCGAGTATTCCAGCCGTATTTGGATAGGTTTGTCATAATTTTTATTGATGATATTCTAGTGTATTCAGGTAGTTCAGAGGAACATTGAGCACGGGGATTGTGTTCACGAGACCACAAGGGTGCGACGATTTATATCTGTGAGATTGAAAGTGTGAGTTTGGCTTGCCAAGTGGCATTCCTAGGTCATGTGATTTGGCCAGGGGGTGAGTGTGGATCTAGGAAAATAGAAGCCGAGTGGTAGAGTGGAAACCACCAAGAGATGTGTCGAGTCGAAGCTTCCTTGGTTTAGCGGGGTATTACGGGAAGTTGTTGAGGGGTTCTCCCGAGATAGCAGCCCCTTTGACCCAGGCGACGAGGAAAGATGTTAAGTATGATTGGGTAGATGCCTGTCAAAGGAGTTTCGAGGAGTTGAAAGGTAGATTGACTTCAGCTCTAGTTCTAGCTTTACCCAATGGAAGAGATGGGTTTGTGGTTTATAGTGATGCTTCCAGGCAAGGCCTTGGTTGTGTTTTGATGCAAAATGATAGGGTGATTGAATATGCCTCTATACAGTTAAAGAAACATGAGGAGAATTACCCAACACACGACTTAGAGCTTGCAGCAGTTGTGTTTGCTCTAAAAATATGGAGACATTACTTATATGGTGTTCCTTGTAGGATCTTTACAGATCACAAAAGTCTTCAATATATTTTCACCCAAAAAGAGTTAAACCTGAGGCAAAGAAGATGGCTTGAGTTGATTAAGGACTACGACTGCACTATCGAGTACTATCCAGAAAGCTAACGCCATAGCAGATGCCTCGAGTAGGCGACCAGAGAGTTCTTCTTTGTCTCATGAGATCAGGTTATCTTCCATCAGGATCCGAGGACTTTAGGGGTGGTATTGAGGTTGAGGATTCAGGAGCCTTGTTAGCTACGCTTTCATGTTAGGACTAATTCTAGTGGACCGACTTAATAGGCGCTGATCCATGTGGTACATTAAACTTAAGGAAGAGATAGAAAAAGGAAAGAAAGCAGAGTTTCATCGTGGATGATGGGCATGATAGTGAAAGGTCGTAGGAATGTGTGTGCCGATGGCGAATCGAAGAGAGACATTATGGAAGAAGACACTATCTGCTGTATGCTATGCATCCGTAGTACCAAGATGTAACACGTAACTTTGAAAGCACATTATCAAGTGAATTGACGAAGAAAGAAATCGTAGTTCGTTTCAAAGCCTAACCCGTCAAGCAGTGAAGGCAGAGCATCAGAGGCCCGCAAGGAAGATACAACTACTCCCTATTCCAGTATGGAAATGGGAGAAGATCACTATGGATTTTGTAACAAGTCTTCCACGCACTCAGAGACAACATGATGCAATATGGGTGATAGTAGATCGTTTGACGAAGTCTGCCCATTTTCTGCCAGTTAATGTTGAGGATTCTTTAGAAAAGTTGGCCAAGTTGTATGTGGATGAAATAGTGAGACTTGCTGGGGTTCCAGCTGATAGTGTCGATCGACCCCAGTTCACATCTGTGTTTCTGGGCTTCAGTTTGCAAACAATGCAGTACTCGCTCACATTTCAAGATAAGATTTCATCCTCGCATGACGGACAAATGTAGAGGACTATTCGTGACGCTAGAGGATATCGGGAGCTTGTGTGATGGAATTCAAAGGAAGTTGGGATACTGACACTAATGGAGCTCGCTACAACAATAGCTATCAGGCCAGTATAGATATGGCTCCATTTGAGGCACTATATGGTAGGAAATGTAGGACTCCAATGTGTTGGGACGAGGTTGGTGAAAGAAGATTAGTAGGCCCTGAACTAGTACAAATCACTTCAGAGAAAGTGAAAGTTGTTCGTGATAACCTGAAGATAGCAAGAGATAGACAAAAGCATGCGATTAAACTGGTCAGAGACTTGAATTCCGAGATAGGTGACCAAGTCTTTTTGAAGATTTCACCTTGGAAAGGCGTGTTGAGATTTGGGAAAAGAGGCAAGCTTAGTCCGAGATATATTAGACCTTATGAGATTGTGAACAAAGTGGGGCCGAGCTTTGCCACCTTCAGTTACCCCCGTGAGTTATCAAGGATTCATGATACACATTCCATGTATCGATGTCGAGGAAATATATCCCGATCCTTCACATGTATCGAGAGCAATAAGGCGCTTAAAGATGGAATTTAACTTATGAGGAGATACCTGTGCAGATAGTAGATCGCAAGGAACAGGTGTTGAGAAGCAAAGTAATTCCATTAGTTAAAGTCCTGTGGAAGAATCATGAGAGGGAGGCAGCTACTTGGGAGCCAGAGGCCCAAATGCGTCATCAATACCCTCACTTATTTTCCGGATAAGGTATTTTCCTTTCCTTTCTTTTGGAGTTTAGTTTATTCATTTCGAGGACTAAATGTTCCTAAGGAGGGAGGATTTTGTAACACCCCGTCCCGAGAGAGTCTACAGTACATGATACTGTAGGGGTGTATAAGAGTACCAAGTGTCACACTGAAATATTTTGGAGACTAAAATATGAAATGAGAAATTATGGAACCCGGAATTTTGGTATGATCATAAGGGTACAATTGTCATTAAGCAAAAGAATATGAAAATCATTAAGTGTAGAGATGAGCCACAATACAAATGACATAAGTTACAATTGCAATAATAAAAAGTTGAGGTGCAAATCTTGAGAGATGAAGGACTAATTTATAATTTTAGGAAAATATGAGACTAAATGTGGGAGACAAACAAAATAATTCATTTTGTCTCATACTTTGGCTAGGGCTCCACGATTGGTGAGAAGAGAAGAGAGCCAAGAGGAGGAAGAGAAGAGGAAGAAGGAGAAGGAGAAGAAGATCAAGGTATGGAATCCTTATTTTTGGGTTTTGATTTGAATCCTAAGGTTTTGGTATGGAGATTAGATGCTCCTTTGATCTAGGGTTGTGCAAAAAGTTCACAAACCTTTGAATTGTTGAGGTTATGAGAGTAAAACCTCAATTGGGAGAAAATAAACTTGGAATCAAATTTCAGCACGTTTAAGACTCATAATTTTGCAGAGCGTTTCTTGGATTTTTCACCTAAGGTTTTGTGTTTTCAGGTTTGTGCCACCAATTCAAATGTCAGGGAGCTTGTTTTTACGACCTAAGTCGGTTTTTATATTATGAATTATAGAAGTTGTACTGAGCGAATTGGCATCAAAAGTGGAAAATAACAAAATCGGCAAATATGGAAGGTGTACCGTACATGAACAGTAGTGTACCGCACACTCCCACCATACAAAGTACTGGTACATGAATAGTAGTGTACCGTACACCCCCTGCTCGCTTTTCCCCGCTTGACTAGTTTTATTTTGGCCATAAATTGCTCATTTCTTATCCGATTTTGGTGATTCAAGTGGCCAATTAAAATAGACTTCAAGGAGAATCAGACATAAAGAAATAGGCATCGTCAAATTCTAACACTAAGTGGCCCAAAAATTCACTCAAAGTGGGGCCATGTGCAAGAAAAAATTTGGTTCCAGCTGACATAGCAAATCAGGGTTGTTTTGACATAACTTAAGTTTCCTGCTCGAATTGGGTGGTTCCAGTTGAATAGAACCCCAGCACCTTAGCTTTAAAATACTGATACAAAGAGTGTACTAAGCCTAGAAGTAATGCTAAGTTATGCGATTAATAAAAGGCCGTGATTCGGCTGAGTTGTTGGTTAAAAGTAAAGTGGATAAGTGTGGAATCGTGTCAAGTTTAAGCAAGCAAAGAGGTGAGTGTTCTAAACTCATTTTTCAAATACTAGTGTATTATTATTATTATTATTACAAATTCTTACACTGGTATTTCATGGTTTTGAATGCAAAACCATTTTCAAGAAGCAAGCACGAGATAAAAAGCAAGCAAATGCTCTTTGAGTTACAAACCATTTTATGAAGCATTGGTTTTAAATTGTAAAACCATAATTAAGCAAGCAAGCAAGTAAGTAAATGGTTTTGAATAATTAAACCATTTTTCAAAGAGCAAGCAAGCAAGCAAAAAGAAAAGTTGCGAAAACAAGGCCTTCCCTAGTTTTAAGCAAGCAAACGGCCGAGGTATTCAGATAAAAGTACTGGTGGTGTTAGGATTTCATACATGCATTATAGTTTTGCCCGGTCGAAACTTAGAACATACATCATGTGCATTTAAAGTGAGACCGCGTACGCATAGAGTATATAAGGTTATGAGCTTTAACTAAGTGGCGATGGATACACGAGTTCAATTCCACCATATTCACCGAAAAAGGTGATGCGACAGCGTCCTTCCACCCAAGATCGGGCTGAAAGCACAAAGTTCCCGTGCTCACTAGGTAAAGTAAGCAAAAATAGGCCTCCATCGTCGGGATGTTATAAGCATGATAAATAGTTTGAAAATCAACTGCTGGTTCCTGGCCGCCCAGGGGCTTCCTGGAGAGTTTTAAAGAAAACAAAGCTTGAGTTAAGCTCCCTTTTAGATTTCAAACGATCTACTGAGCTAAGCTCCCGTGGATTTTTGCTTTTCAGCATGCATTGAGCCCTGTGCTCTCGCTTTTATGAGAAACGCTTGAGAAACTTTTAAAGCAAAGGTTTGTGAAAGGTTTAAGAAACTTTTCACATGATAAAGTAAGCAAGCAAGAAAATTATGAGAAGTTTTATAAACTTCTAAGCAAGCAAGAAATAAGAGTTTTACGTTTTTAAAGAAAAGCAAAATAAAGCAAGCAGTTGACAAAAGCAAGCAAGCAAAGAAAGTTTTGAAAACTTTAAAGCAAGTATAAAAGAAAGCTTCCGGAAAATATTTGTAAAAAAGAGAGTTTTACATTTTCGAGATGTTTTCTAAAAGCAAAACGCTTATAAAGATACACTCACCGAGCCTGCTTAGCCTATTATTTTAGTGCTTTAAAAACTGCTTTTCCGTGCACAAAGACAAATGGGAGGCCAATAGGATTGGTTCTCGACATCGCTTAAGTGTTGTGTATTAAAAATATTTTGTAAGAACATACTTTGAATTTGTATATGGAACATATGTATGTACATAGTTTAGTATGATGGGAATGTGTTGGTATGTCAAGGTTATATTTTGATATAAAGGTAAATCGGATGTGCACAGATTTGAATTTAGACTATGGCACCGTTATGCCGCCGGTTTTTCCGCGCTAAGATTTTTTTTACCAAATCCTAAGTTGAAAAAATAAAAGAAAATTTTTTATAGAGGTTTTAAATAAGCAATATTGTACCGCTGATAGATTTCTAGTCGTTAGAGGTAACGACAAGGGATTCCTGTGGAGTGGCCGACACACCCGCCGCTGGAAGGGGGTGGGGGAGTGTCAGAGACACTTACAACCCTAGCTAGAGAAATCACCCAAATCTCTCCAGGAAGCCAAAACCTCCATAGTATGCACCTCCTGCTCCTCCACAGTATGCTTCAACTTCTATGCCATCACAACCACAGTCAACTTCTCCAGTTGAACAGGCCATTCTACATTTGAGCAAGGTGGTGGGTAATTTTGTGGAAGAGCAAAAAGCAATCAATGTGCAGTTAAATCAAAGAATTGATACTATGGATAACACCCTAAACAAAAGAATAGATGGCTTCAAGAATGACATTGCTCAGAAAATAGACAACCTGCAGTACTCCATCTCAAGGCTCACCAATCAGCAACAAGTGCATGAAAAGGGAAAATTTCGTTCACAAACCCAATAGAATCCCAAGGGAATCCACCAGGTAGCAAGAATCAGTGAAGCTACTCCCAAGATGGATGAGGTAAAAGCCATTATTACTCTGATAAGTGGTAAAAAAGTTTATCAGCTAATACCTAAGCCACCAGATGCAACCAAAGAACAACAAGAAAAATAAAGCTAGAAATAATATTGATCAAAGAAGATATGATGAAAAATAGCATGCCTCCACCTTTTCCTCAAGAACTTAGAGGCAAAAAGGGGGTGGACAACCCAATTGAAATTTTTGAAGTGCCAAAGGAGGTGAAAGTTAATATCCCTCTTCTAGACATGATTGCCAGGCCCCAGCGATATGCCAATTTTCAAAAGACCCGCCAGATCGTCAAGAAAGGACTAATGTGAATAAAACAAACTTTCTTAACAAAATGTGTGATTCCATAATCCAACTAAGACCCTAATGAAATATAAAGATCCAAGATCTCCTTACCATTTCTGAACAATGGGGAACTTGCATAAAGGCCATTAGATTTAGTGGGCCAAAGTGTCAATTTGTCAGCTTTACTCCGCCCAGCGCTGCTAGGGTCGGAGAGTCATTCACTACCATCACCTTATTCATGACAGACGCAAAAACTTCCAAAAGGGATAGCCTAAGATTTTCGTGAAGGTGGATAAGTTCTATTATCCTATGGACTTCAAGTGTTCTCGATACCAAGCCAGTGGCTAAAAGAGCCAATTATGTGCCCATCATACTTGGGAGGCCATTCTTAGCTACCTCAAATGCCATCATCAATTGCCAGAATAGAGTCATGCAGCTTACGTTTGGCAACATGACACTGGAGCTCAACATTTTTCACTTAAGCAGCAAGCACGAACCACCAGAGGAACAAGAACTAGCGAATTTCGCCGACAAGACAAGAAGTGGAGTCCATTATGCTTTAAACTCCAGAAGAGGAGCTGATGGAGAGCATGAGGAGTTTGATGAAGAATTATTTCCCCACTACTCCTCCAAGACCACCAAAACAAGGCTTGAAATGGTTGAGTGGACTTAGCTTCTCCCCGAGATTGCAGTCCACTCCTTTTTTTTTTGGTTTTATTTTATTTTATTTTTCATTTGATTTATTAATTTTTTTTTCTCTTTATATTTTCTCTAATTTCAAGTTAATCTTTATTTATAGCTCCTATTTCATTTTCCTACTTTTTTTTTTTAATTTTCATGTGTTTGTTTTACAGGGTTGTGTTAGTTTTCTGAAGCAAGGAGGTCCAGTAGCTCACAGTCAAATTTGCAGGCCCAAAAATTTTCGCTCTATGAAATTTCACAGGTCAACTAATTCCGTAGGATTTTCGCAAGGGTTGTGAAAATTCACAACCCTACTTGATTTTCTGTGTGCCCTCCCTCGCCCCCCAACCCTTCACATTCCAATTCGTTTTTTATCCTCCATCTCCTCAACCCTTCATATTCCATCATCTCTTCAAACCCTTTACATCCTCTATCCTCCATTAAATAGAAGGCTAGCCCTCCTGCAAAGATCATTCTTCCCTCCTATTAAAACCTGAGCCCTCCCCCACGAAACACTAAATCCCCCTACGAAACCCTCTTCCATCCAGTTATGGCTCATGGAAAAGACAAGAGGAGGCCACAACTCTTTGTCCCAACCATGTGCAAGGCCATCCTCTCCGCCACACAATTGTCGCTGCCGCCCGGGCCCCCATCGATCCCACTGAGCCGGTCGCAGCCCTCCCAGCCGCCCTACCCTCTCCCACCGTGCGAGGTATGACATATGATCGGGCCCATGCTCGGAGATCCTCCTCACCCACGACCAATGCGCAATCCACATCCACTCCGCTTCGCCACAGACTCGCCGAGAGTCTCAAAGTCATAGCCGCAGTACCTCACGCCTAATTAATTGTGAAGCCCTTCAACCAAAGATTCCACCGCCATCTAACTCTATACTCTCTGCTGTGATGAGGACACTTTTCCCTTGTCCACCAATAGAAGGAAACACTGACTATAATAACAAGGATTTCCACAACGAACACTTCTATGACACCCCGGCTTTTGCCAATCTGTCGGAGATTTGGGATTCGATGAGGCTCATTCAACGCTACTCTCGAGAGCCGTTTATGACTTCACTTCGATTTTTCCATCCAAGAATAGTGATTGACTTTTACCAGACAATGACTACCCGAGGTGAGCACCACCCCACTACTATTTACTTCACCATTGATGACCGTCAGGGCATCCTTCGAGTAGCCGATATGGGGCCGTCGCCACCTTCCAACGCCTCGCCAATTTAGAGGATTATAGGCAGTGGCCACATCCTTCACCTCAGGAAATGGTCCGGATCCTCTCCTGAGACACATCAGCTGGTCCTATTTTGTTCCGGAGGTAGCTTCCAACAAGGATGCTTTTTATGGACCACGTGCTGTGATCCAATTTGTTTCCTTTTCAACATGTTGTCTATAGGCGGGGCGCCATCCTAGAGGCCCTATATCGCATTTCTGAGGGCTTTTGGTTTAGCCCCTCAAACCTTATTATGTCATCCCTCTTCTACTTCTAGGATAAAATCAATAGAAAGCACCTCAGCAGAGCCAAGGCCATTCCACTACTACGAGGTCAGTTCTCTCACGACGGGAAGACCCGGTTTTTCCTGATCGAGCCCCATCAAGAGGGCCGTCGGGATTACGAGACCACATTTACCTTTAAAAAGTGGCAGTTTGTGCCTAGGGACCCTCCTCTTCCCGCATATCCTCCTACTGAGGTTGATCCTCAACATATCCCCACAGTCCAGCACTCTACTAGGAGCCTCATGATCATCATTCCAATGTTCCTGGCCTTCCGACCTAGTGCCTACCCTCTCTAATTCGTGTCTCAGAAGACACTCTCACCTCTAGCTCCTATTGTTCCAGTTATCCCTAGCTCATCCTCACCACCAGTGGCATCTATCCACATCACTCATTAGGAATTTTCGCCATCATGGCCATGCCGCAATTTCATGGGTTACATCCCAGCCTTTGTTGTTGGGTGTAGCGCTGAATAATATGGACGGCTCACACTAAGCCGTCTCGTCAGAATACCTCCATCCTTGATCAGGTTCAACAACACCTAGGCTTACCACCTATCCCTCTCACTCCAGCAGCAACAGCCACGAGATCATAAGCTCCACCACCCGCGACTTCAGTGGCCATTATAGCAAAGAACTTCAACAATTCCAATTAATCGCTTCATCCTTTCCACTCGCTCAATCCTGTGATTTAGGATTAGGTTCTACCCTCCATTACTACATGAGAAGATATCACTTCCTTCATTAAGTTTCCGCTCCATACCCTATTAAGGATAATGACAAATTCAGTTGGGGGGGAGTTAATGAAGGAAGTGTCGTTTATATTTTGAGTAAGTCGGTTTTGTTTAATTGAATGGCTTGCTAGTTAGTTTTTTTCTTCTTTTACAGTACAAGTATATGTTTTTAGTTTTCAAATACATATTTTAGTTATCAGTTTATAATTTCTCATTTACAGAATTTTTTTTTTTGTAAATGCTCAACTTACTATATGAGAAATTGAAGTCTGGTCTCCACGTACATGTTAGAATGGTGTTATGCTTATTTGAGTTGATGAACTGTTGAAATTCTTCTTGTCTTCAACCTTATTTCTTCCACTTTGAACTAACCACACACTATGCACATTAGGTTTCAATTATAAGCTGAAAAACTATCTTGCCTCCTAATCCTTGCAAAAGTTCAGCCTAGTACCTTTGACCACCTTAAATAGGCCGGGACCCCTGAATAAAAGACCAATGAGTCTTTCAAAAAAAAAAAAATTTGTGACACTTGCTTTGAAACCTAAACACGGTCCGAGGGGTATATAGAGAAAGTCTTTAAAGCCCTGTGCCCTAAACCAACTGGTTGGGAGTCACCAACATTAAGCTGCTACTGTGGATAGATTATTTTTATTTTTAAAAGTAATTTCACTTTTTTTTTAAAATTATTAGGTGTAAAATGATTAAATAATTTTAAAATATATAAATTTATAATAATGACAACTAAGGGTTTGTTGACATAGTTTTTAAAACATTTTTTTCTTTTGAAAACAAGAACAAGGAAACATAGTATAAGTTTCTGCTTTCATTTTTTTGTTCCGTAAGAAGTGAAACACAAAATACTAAATTTTTATGTAATAAAAACAAGCCAAAAAGTACCAAAATAGTGTTATTTTTATTTTAACAAATTGTTCTAAATAATAGTTTTTGAGCAGAACCAAACATGCCTGAAGGTAAAAAAAAAAAAGAAATTATTTATTTTAACATATTTTCTACTTTCCAACTACAATAAAAAAGAAATTCATTGATGTTATTTCCTATAAAGAACCCAATTTGCCAAATATGCTTTCATTAATCCATTTCTCACTCGCAATGTGACGCCCAAAACCTCGGTCCGCGACTCACCGCCAACTCACTTAATAGTATGGAGGCCCGGTTACCCGACGCCACTTTAGAAAATCTGGGCGTAGCTCCTCTAGGCCGGGAGCTCTACCCAAACACAAAACTTGCATATCCTGTCCCAAACAAATTCCAATATATGCAATATATACAAAGTATGGATAAAACCACTTCTGGCCCAAACAACAATTATCCATATGTACATGCTACAACTATGAATCCAACTATATGAATTCCAATAGTTATAAGAGTTATGGAGCTTTTTACTTCTCATACACATCAAACTTAAGTTCTAATACATTTATACATCAAAGCCACAACCCTGGCTTCAATCTTGGCCTCAGATTTAGCCGTCCCTCGCACGCTCCCCGTACTGCAAAATAAAAGGGGATCCCACGACGGCGAGCTAAAGCTATGTAGTGAGACCTCTGCGCTACTTCCACCACCTGGGCGCAAAGGTAATGTTCCATTCTAAACACATTCAAAGAAATGCACATCCTACTTGAATGTCTACATGACAACTCAGATCCCTAGTCCTCACCGACTCTCTCACACTCCGCTCAAGCCTCAGATGAGAACAGAGGTTCTATTAGTGGACAACCTTCCATGTATATATCAATTAGGCCGCCCGACGATTGATATATTATTTATTTGTGGATTCAATTCGACATGAATATCAATCGTCATCTGGCCATTGATATTTTATTCGACTACCCGATAATTAATATTTTTCGACAACCCTCCGAACCCTTTCCTCTGCACTATCTCATGCACTAACTCCTATAATCCTAGGATGTTCCAAAGGCATATGGAATGGCTAAAGCGCTCCCATTACAAATAATTCACATGTAAATATATAAACATGCATATATTTACAAAACAATCAATTCACACAATCATGCTATGTAAATTAATTCACCCACACATCAAATTAGCTCACTACACTATCAAACACGAGCAATTTATTTAAAATCACTCCTCTACTAAACACATATTTTCACAAAAATGTATTTAGAACATCGCTTTCTTGTGAATAGTGAAACCCTCGCTACTATTCCCAAAAAATCATTAAATCAATCCGCTCACTTAGAACCCCGCAATCCACGGCCATTCCTGCCCAATGCATACCAAGCAAACTATTTAAGGCACAAGTTAACCCAAACCACTCCCAAATGTACTTCTAATGTACCGCGGAGCAGCCACTGCTGCTCCATTATTCTATCAAAAATTTTATCAATTCGGTCCCAAGTTTTGGGACCGATCAAACGGCCCCTCACGACCTCATTCAACCGAAACATTAGTAAAACATTTAAATGGGAGTAAAACTCAAGTAGGGAGAAAATCCTACCTCTCGGAGTTTGAGAAAACTCCACAACATGGTACTCCACGCCAAGCCCCTTCCGTCGTGAGAGCATTTCCCCTCTCCTCTCAGATCGAAAGCCGACTCGGCTAGATCGCGAGGATAACCCAGAGAGAAGCATGAAGCTCTCTCTAAAACACAACATGCAACCCCATTGCCTCTCTCCCTCACGTTTTTGCCTCTTTAATCAAGGTGGTGAGATTGGGACTATTTTCAGTTTTTGTCTTTTTGTTACTTAAACAAAATACAAAATGACCATTATGTCCTCTCTTTACCAATTGATATTCTATGACTATCTCTACTATCCATTTTCATCATTTCTACCACGCCACTTACGCATGAGTATATGTTATATGACTTTTGTCGCATCAGTAATCCACTTACTGGGCACCAAACGCTGAGATGCCTTGAAAAACGCGGCCGACTCCAACCTGCCTTGCAAAAAATTACGAAATTTTACGTGCTAACTAGATTTCGCGAGACGATTCCAACGGTATAATCCGTTTCATCATCCGAGATCTAGAGAATTAATTACGGATTTTTAACCGAAATTACAATTTTGTAATCAAAATTACGATTTTTCCCTTATTCCAGAAATTGAAATTTCTCGGGTCTTACATTCTCCCCTCCTTAAAAGGAATTTCGTCCCAAAATTCAGGACTATCATAATCACGCACACGCATATGCAACGCGCACTCTATCATGCATGTAAACTAGTCATTTAAATCTTAAATGACTAAACCACGTACCTTCATCCCTAAACAAGAAGGTATAGGTGGCCTGCATCGTGTCCTCGCGCTCCCACGTTGACTCCTTCACTCCACGCGGCTACCATAAAGACTTTACTACCTCACTCTGCCTTGCGCGCGCAAAACCCGATCACGGCTTATCCAAAATGCACACCGTCCTCCTCAAAGGTCTCATCGCTGTCAACCCCAATCAGCCTTTAATCCACCACATGAGCCGGATCTCGAGTATGGCTTCAAGAAAGACGAGACGCGAACACCTCGTGATTACTCGACATGGCCACAGAAAGCCAATCCCAAGACGCCACTAAGGCCTATCGACAAACCCCTTTCTGCTGACAAATCTGCCTAAGAACTCCACAAGAACCTCCCAAACAAGCTCGCTCAACCGGATGCTACTACGAAGCTAAGCCGTTAAACCGCAAAACTATCTTTTGAAAATGGGTTATAAAATTTTCACCTTTTCATCAAAATCACACCTTTAGATTTAACTAAAATCCCAGTAAAGATAACGATCGCACTATGGTCAAGCCCGAAATACAAAAATCACCTGTATAAAAAAATAAAATCCCAATATTTTCCAAAATCCAATTACAATCATAAAGACCTTTGGTCCTCATCAAAATATAAGATAAGGATCAATCAAACAAAATTTCAACGCCACCTGTTTTTCTCAAAACCATGCATGCATATTTTACAAAAGATATTTAGAATTATACAATTTCAAAATCTAAATATATATTGTTCAATTACATATCCATTCCATACATAAAGTTTTACATCATAGGTCATAAATCGCCCACCTATATAGGATAACAAAATGATGACGCCCTCATCCGCGATAGCACAATGTTGAAATATATATAGCTACAAAATGAACAAACAAGCAGTGCAACGTATGATATATATCACATATACAATATGATACTAATTGATCATTTGTCGGCACTTCGCCAAAACCATCAGATCCGATGAGTTTTAACCGTTCACGGTTATTTCAAAACGTTCCAACGTGAAGCTTACTTTCGTTATCTCCAACCACTACGCTATTTAATTTACCGACGCGACGTAGGCGCTGCTTATCACCGAAAGCAACTACACACGGAATTTATCAGATCGCAGAATTGTAGTGCTAAACTCCGGGCAACTACGAACTAAATTTAACAGATCGCCACGCAGTGCCAAACTATACAAACAGCCAACTACGCGCGAATTGTCTCCAGATCGCAACGCAGCCGCCATACTTCTATAAACTCCAGCAACTACGACGAATTTTTCTCAGATCGTCGCAGAGTGCAATTTTTCTTTATTGTGAGCTTAATTATGGACGGAATTTATCATATTGCCACATAACGCTAAACCTCATTATATCTTAAGGAATATACATGGGTTTTTAAACTCCGGTGATTACTTAGTGTCATCAAAAGCACAAATCTAACTCGTTTTGAAATTTCTAAAACTCTCTTTTCAAATATTTTCTTTTTTTTTTTTTTACTTAACTACCATATTCGTTACCAACATCAACCATTTACATAAAATTGGAAAAGATCTTAAGTGGCGAACCACTTACCTTGAATCCACTCCCCCATCAAGCCGCCTCTATCGGCGTTCGTGGACGCTCCGCGTGCCTACCGTGGACGCCGCTCCCGTGCCTTTGGCTCAAGAAAACCACAACTACACATTAATCATAACTTCCATTTTAATTCATCATACATTCATTTAAAGCCAAATGAACAAATTAATTCTTGAGCACTAAAGCCTAAAAAAAAAAATAAAAACACTCATTTTGGCCAACCTTTTTCCAACAATACTCTATAGACTTTATGACCCAAAATTTGTTCAAACGGTATTCAAAAATTTATGAAACTCTCCATATCAGTCCTTTTATATATCCACGACACTTTTAAATTTTCAATTTAAAATTCCTTCTCTAAGGCCATCAACCACCTAATACAAGTTACAACATGTTTTTGATTCCAAACTCACTGAATCACCTACTGTTATCCTTGATTTATGGGATCTTAACTCCATAAATTAGGAATTGTTTCTTCACTCATTTGAAGCTATGGTTCTAAGGTTTCTTCTCCAATTTGAATCACCCAATTTGGATCACCAAAACTCAAGTTATTGTATTTTATATCTAGATTACTCAAATTGGTATAACAGAATCTGCACATAGCTCCACTTTGACAAATTTTATGGGTACTTTTGGCTTACAATTTGCATGAACTTCCTTCAGATAAATTATTCCCCTAGACGTCTAGTTTACCCAGAATTTTTAATCACTCAATTTGGATGAGTGAAACTCCACTTATGGCCAAAATACTACAACCATACCCAAAACAGGGCATAATCAGTGAACTACACGAGCTCACCTTGCAGTCCTTATTTGGGAGCCTTAGAGCTACAATTTGCTCTTGGTCCCTTCTATACATTTGTATCCATATCTCTTATGGTTCTTTACCAATTGGAATCAATTCATTTGGATGATTATAACTTAATCTATAGCTAAAACAAAAACAGGGGTTTTTACAAAAATTTTGATAGCATTCCCTTTAAAAACCCAACATTCTCCCTTTTACAACTATTCCATAATACCTCAAAAACCACATGAAATCTAACTCAAAACAACTCCACAACACTTGAATTGGTGATTTGGAAATTCATAAAACCAAACCCTAGGTGAAAATCCAAGAATTCAACTCAAGGTCCACCAATTCCTACAAAATCATAAAATTATGATGATTCCATGTTTAATTTCACCAATTGGGGTTTTTCCCCATTAAAACTAAGAATTCTAGGGTCTATGATCTATCCACAAAACCCCACAAGGAGTAACTACTCATGGAAATGCATACCAAAAGCTCAAGACATCAAATTACCCATGATTTCAAAATGAAAAACTTACCTTGGTTTGGTCTCCTTCCACTCTCTTCCTCTCTTCTTCCTCCTCTTCCTTTCTTTCTTTTCTTTCTTTTCTCCCTTCTCCCTCCTCCTCCTACTGTTGTCTTAGAAATTTTGAGACCAAAATATGAATTTTGGTTTGTCTTCCTCTTTTTAAAATCCCATGTTTGCCTTAATTGAAATTAAATCCTCATCTCTTTAATATTTGCACATCAACTCTTGTTATTTGTATAATCGGGTTTACTCATACTTTGATTAAAATTTTTGTCTCCTCCATCTTTTTAATAGTTGATATCAACTTGTATTATTTTCATTTTGGCATACTATCTTTCATAAATTATGTCTTTATATCCTTTTTGAATTTACTACTTACCTTGCACTAGTACCCTCAATTTTCGGGTTCCTAATTTTTATCATTAATAACAACTCCCAAAACTATTATAACGGCACTTAGTACTGTGATACGCCCTTGTCAGCTACATGTACCGTACACCCCTGGGATCGGTGTTACAAAATCCTCCCTCCTAGGAACATTCGTCTCGAAATGAATAACTAAACTCCAAAGAAAGGAAAGGAAAATACCTCATGTGGAAAATAATGAGGTACCGGGACGGCGCACTGGGCCTCTCGCCCCAAGTAGCGGCCTTCCCTCTCATGATTCTTCCATAAGATTTAACTAATGGAATCACTTTGCTTCACCGTCTGTTTCTCACATCACAACTGCCTGCACTTCATGTCACTTCTTAACCCAATGCTGCCTTCTACCACATGTTATTGATCCGATATATTTCTCAAACACTGACATATGGAATGTATCATGAATCCTTGATAATTCTGGGGGTAGCTTCAACTTGTAAGCTACTACCACTCGCCTAATAATCTCATAAGGTCCAATATACTCCCACTGCTTCGTCCCCTGCTTCCCAAATCTCAACACACCTTTCCACGCGAAATCTTTAAAAAGACTCGTCACCTATCTCAAACCGCAAGTCTCTACGACTTGTCCGCATAAATTTTCTTCGTTTATCTTCATATCTTCAACCGCTTCGTGATTAATATTTACTTTCCTCGCTTGTATCTCGACAATCTCTAGGCCAATTAATCTCTTCCCCACTCGTCCTGCCAGACCGGTCCCACTTTCTCGCCATATTAACGTCTTCATAGTGGTGCCATACCAATACTAGACTAATAACTATTGTCAGAGTAAACTCTATCAATGTTAGGTGACTATCCCAAATTTCCCTTAAACCCACTACACAAAGTTCTCAACATATCTTCGAGAGTCCGAATGGTTCTCTCCGATCAGCCATCCTGTCTCTAAGTAAAGCAAGACTTAAGTGTAACTCGTGCCCATAGCATCTTGTAGCTGGGCGTAATCGAGAAGTGAAGTCAGGATCTCCGTCCGATACAATGGACACCGGGTGCGCCATGTAGCCTCACAATCTCATCTACATACAATCGCAAGATATCTTTCTAGTGGAATGTATTATTAGTAGCAATGAAGTGGGCCGACTCACACCCATCCACAATAACCCAAATAGCATCATGTCCACTCGTGTTCCGGAAGTCCCGCTACGAATCCATCGCGGATCCTTTTCCCATTTCCACTCAGGAATTGATAAAGGTTGTAGTAAACCTGCAGGTTTTTGATGTTCAATCTTAATTTGTTGACAAGTTAGGCAATTTAGATACTCTAACTCGCTATCTCTCTCACCTCTCCACCAAAGAGGGTCTTCGTATCCCATACATCTTAGTACTCCCTGATGCATCGTATATGCTGATGAGTGCTTCCATGATTTCTTTCTTCAACTCTATCACATCGGGGACACATAATCTCTGGCCCAACACTAGTGTCCCATCACCTCGTAGTGAAGTACTCACAGCCCAAATGCCCCATCTTGTTTCTCAATTTCATCAAATACGGTCCCGAGTTTGTAAGTCCCCAACCTCATTCCACTAACACCCGGCCGAACATGAAAAGTCAAGCATTAGAGTAATTCGATCATTCGTCTCTAAACTCGATCCCCATAGATTCGCCTACTAGCATCGCTGGGCATTCTCGCTTTTAAGTCGAGCTAGGGAACTAGAGGGCTTCCCGCTAGCGCATCCGGCTACTACATTTGCCTCAGTCGTCGGGTATTCAATGGTGCGCCATAGTCTTGATGAGTTATATCCACCTCCTTTGTCTCATGTTCAAATCTTTTATGAGAATGTATACCGGCAGCTTTGTGGATCGCAAAGATTCGCAAGGTACTCCATAGAGGTAGTGTCTCCATATTCTCAACGCGAACACTACAGCCACTAACTCTAAATCATAAGGCTGGATAGCTTTACTTCATGCTTCTTTAATTCGCCTACATAAGCTATCACCCATCATGTCGCATCAACACACAACCTAAACTCGCTTCTGAGGCATCACAATAGCACTGTGTAGAACCTCACTTCCGAGGGGAGTGTAAATACTGGCAAGAAAGAGTCACTTACTTTAACTCATCGAAACTCCGTTTCGACAGGCTTCGACCTGCATGAACTTCCCTTCTTCCTCAACTCGTTGAGGCCATTCCTTGAGAACCCTTCTACGAACTTCCCATAGTAATCCGCCTAAACCCAAGAAACTCGACTCGCCACGTCAGTGGTTTCCAATCTACAATGGCTCCTCTATTTTCCCGAGGGTCTACCGAAATACCCCACGTGACATCACACGTCCCAAGAATGTTACCGATCTAAATCCAAAATTGGCACTTGGATGAACTTTGCACAGAGCCGATGTTCTCTCAGAGTTTGTACTATCCTCGTGTGCTCTGATGCTCTTCTTACTACTTGAATATACCAGATATCATCGATGAAGACTATAAATCGAACTTGTCTAAATAAGGTCCAAGACACGATTCATCAAATCCATAAAGGCTATTGAGCGTTGAAAGAATAATGGCACTCACCAAAAATTCATAATGCCCATATCTAGTTTTGAAAGTTTGCCTCGAACATCTTCCTTTCAGACCTTTAAATGATGATACCCCGATCGTGATCTTATCTTCGAGAAGACCTTAGTTCTTTGTAGCCGATCAAATAGATCATCGATTCTTGGCAATGGATATTGATTCCGGATGGTTACTTTGTCGAGCCAGTCTTATAATCAATGATAAACGGCTCCCATCTTCTTCTCTTAACAAATAACACCGAGCTCCCCACTCAAGGATGTACTGCTTTAAGCCTTTACTCAACAATTCTTCCATTTGCACCTTCAATTCTTTTTTAACCACTGCGCCATCCGACATGGCGCTATAGATGGGGCTCAGGCCAGCGCTAGCTCAACTTCGAATTCAATCTCTCCTTGGCCCAAATGGGTAACCCTAGTAGATCCTCGAAATACATCAAAGAAACCTGCTCAATTACAGGACTCTCGCTAACTCGTATCTCACCGCTGGCAGATTCTATTGCATACAATTGTACCCCCCCGGCATGCTTTACGAGCATCTTTGCTTGGCCAGACATACCGATTAAACTCTCAGAGAAAGTATCTTCCTCTCTCCACAAAAGATCACTTCGGGCTCCCGGTGCCGACTAATCGGACTTCTCCTCGTAGCACCGACTGTGAGCGCCATGTTTAGCTAACTAATCCATGCCCAAATGATGTCAAAGTCATGAATATCGAGTACTAATAGATCACCGAACTCATGACTGCTGATAGTCACTTTACTTCCTCAGACCCATTCCAGAATACGCGAATCACCTGTGGGAAGTGATACTACCATACTACAATTCTGGTTTCATCTCTATCCCGACTCTCTATAAACTCCGAGAAATAAAACAAACGGGTGGCTCCCGAGTCCATCAATACATGAGCATCGTGATCAAATAAAGAATGGTACCCGTGACTACATCCGTAGCATCGTCACCGCTGGTCACCGTGATACACTGCACCCGACTCGAGGTCCACCCATCGGTGCTCCTCGGATGGTCTTACTAGGGTCAGTCTCCTCTAGGGGTATGCCTCTACCCGCTCCACCACTAGGTCACATGCACTAAGAGTCCAAATTCAGGCCCCCCTATCTGGGTCCACTTACTCCCACCTTGTCCGCTCGAGCCGTAGATATGGCTCTCGACGACTTTGACGCCATTGCATTTGGATACCTCATGAAAATGTGGCCTCCCGGTCGCATCTGAACACCCAATCCGCCTCAAGGCACTCACCTAATGTGATCGCCACATCTAATGCACACCGGCCGCCCTCCCAACTCGCTGCTCCTAGGACCCGCGATGACCGAATGGCATCCCGACCGCCCCGGTCTCTCCGACTACCGACCGTGACTAAGGCCGGTAATCGACCACTTAGGCATCTTGCATCGCCTCTCCTCGATGGCCACCGGCCCAAATTTCCTCTCTTCTCCGACCGACCTGCGGATTGACTGGGGCGGTCCGTGCACTCGTCTACTCCCGGTGGCCTCCACCAACCGCCCATATCCGTATGTGATGCGTATGTCTCTATGGTCCCAATTGCAGCAAGCTAAGACCGCAATCTTCGTCGATCTTCTCTCGCTCATTCTCCGCGAAGAAAGGGAACTAGAAGAATCAACTCAAAAACTTCTTTTCAGACTGACCGGTGGAGCTCCCCGCCTCCAATCTATAAAACCTTCAACTTGGCATCTTTTATAGCTTTAGGAAAAAATCTCTCTCAGAATTCTCTCTCGAACTCCGCCTGCATTTTACCCTCCGGGTGTGCTCTCCCGACGCCTTCCACCGCCCCCGGGGGCGCGATCTTTATAGGCAAGGTACAGGGAGGATCCTCCGTCCTCCAGACACCGCACGATCATCTGAAAAAAATCTCTTCGCTTTTTGCCTCTATCCAAGATAACGCCTTCCGGGTCTCTCGCTACCATCATACGGGCCACGCCACCACGCGCGCCAATCGATATCCCGTACCCGCGGCTGGCCGAAGGGCCGCGCACAGCACCTGCCATCCGCTCCATCCGCCCGGCCGAAATCCCCGGCAGGCTCGGGTCGCACCGAACGCGATGGCCGTGGGTGTGCGTAATCCCTGGAAGACGCTGGACACTCGCCAACTCGCTTCCCTGGTCCGGTGTGTGGGTGCCTCTCATAAGCGTTCCTCCGTCGCGCCCCTGGACGACTTTAATACCCATAGCTAATGTACTAGTACACATTCATATAGACAAACAAAATCTAAAATTTCAAGTTCCAGCCACTAACTCAATATAATCCGCATGATAATCTGGGCAATATGTAAACTACAATTTAATTCATATTCATAATATGTCAATTCAAGTACTATAACTTATGCTCAGCTTATGCAATCAATGAAAACATAACTCTTAAATTCAAGAATGATGTGTGTGCTAATGTGACAATCTCATGCTCTTTACATAACTAGCACACACCCCAGCGAAATATTTCAAACTTTCCTCTTAATACTTTCAACTCGAACGAGAACCCGCTCCCGATACCAAACTCGACAAACCCTTCCTAGTGACAGAAACTGCTTCAAGAACTCCACAAGAACCTCCCCCCAAGCTCGCCTGACCTAAAAGCCGCCACATGAAAGCCAAGTCGCTAAACTGCTAAAATTATCTTTGAAAACGTGGGTTATAAAAATTTTCTGGTACTTTTCTGTATCAAAATCACACCTTTTTAGATTTAACGGTAAATCCCGCAAAGATAACGATCGCACTATGGTCGGGTTCGAAATACAAAATCACCTGTGATAAAAATAAACTCCTAATATTTTCCAAAATCCAATTGAGTAATCATAAAGGTGGAAGGACCTTCATCCTCATCAAATATAAGGAGCAAGGATCAATCCAACAAAATTTCATCGCCACTGCTTTTCTCAAACTATGCATGCATATTTTACTGTGTGATTTACAAATATACAATTTCAAAATCTAAATGATAAGTATTGAAAATTGAATTACATAGCTATCCCATACATAAAGTTTTACATCATAGGTCATAAATCGCCACCTATATAGACAATAAATGATATGACGCTCCGCCGCCCTCGCTAGCACACATGGAATTTTATATAGCTACAAAATGAACAAACAAGTTAGTGCAACGAAGATATATATCATATATACTAACATGACAATTTATCATTTGTTTTATAATTTCACAAAACCCCCAATGTATATCCTTTAATTATTTTAACCATCACGGGCGATTTAAAACTAACGCCAACGGAAGCTTACTAAGTCATCTCAACCACTACGCTACGGAATTTATCGCGATCGCACGAGGCGCTAAAGCTTATCACCAACAAACTGCTAACACGGAATCTCATCGTGATCGCAATCAGAAGGGTTAAAACTCCGGGCAACTACGAGCGAATTTACTGCACCGCCACGTAGTGCCAACCATACGTAAATAGCCAACCACGTGGCGGAATTGTCTCCGTGACGCAACGTAGCGCTTATATTTATGAATCGGCGCAACTACTTTAATAAATTTTCAATCGCAAGCAGAAGGCTAATTTTTTCTTTATTGTGAGCGACTATGGACGGAATTTATTGCGTCGTCACATAACGCTAAACCTCATTATATCTTAAGGAATATACATGGGTTTTTAAAACTGCATTTACTTAGTGTCAAAAGCACAAATCTAACTCATTTTGAAATTTAAAAACTCTTTCAAATTATTTTCTCTTTTTTTTTTACTAATCATATTTTCACTAAACATCCAATCCATTTTATATATACTTGAAAAGATCTACATAATCACTTTTACTTTCCTGAACTCAATAATTCCTCGCCAAGCAGATTCTCTTACAGGCCTGGTGATGCCAGCTCCCGCAAGTTTTACTCGTGGACGCTGTCCCAAGGCTCATCGTGGACGTCGCTCCGTGGCTTCAAGAAAACTCACAACTGGCACATTAATCATTAATCTCCCATTTTAATTCACCATACACATTCAATAAACCAAAGAACGAAATTATCTCGAGCTATCAGTATCAAAATAAAAAACATCTTATTTAATAACCTTTTCCAATAATTATTTGATGACTTTATGATCCAAAAATGATTCAAACTATGATTCAAAATTTATGAAACTAAGATCGGGTCCTTTGATATATTCGACTGACATCTTTAAATTTCTTCTTAACTGAAAATTCTTCGCGTCTCAACCACCCAATGTTATAATGATGGTTTTGATTCTCAAACCCACCAATTCACTCAACATATCCCTGATCGTGATCCAACCCATGGAATTTGAAATATTCTTCACCATTTTAGCATGATTCCATTTCTCCACTGAACTCACCCAATCGACTACCAAAACTGCCATTGTATTTGATGGATCCAGATTGATCTAAATCATGGCAACAGAATCTGCAATATTAGTCTACTGACAAATCTTTTATGGCAATTTTCGGTCATAATCTAAAAGAACTTTACTCAGACAATTATTCTTAGATTGTTCATTTTCTACCCAGAATTTGAAGCACTCAATTCCGGATGAGTGGAACTCCAATTTATGGCCAAAATACTACAACCATACCCAAAACAGGTGCGCAATCAGTAACTGCCACGAGCTCACCTTTGCAGTCCGTATTTGGTATTTTAGAGCTAATTTGCTCTTGGTCCTTCTATAAATTTGTATCCATATCTTCATGTTCTTTACCACTGAATCGACCATTTGGATGATTATAACTTAATCTATAGCTAAAATGAAAACAGGGGCTTTTTACAAAATTTTGACAGCATTCCCTTTAAAACCCAAATATTCTCCCTTTTGCAAACTATTCCATAATACTCCTCAAAAACCACATGAAATCTTAACTCAAAACAACTCAATAACACTCGAATTGGTGATTTGGACATTCATAAAATCCCAACCCAGTAAAAATCCAAGAATTCAACTCAAGGTCCACTAATTCCTACAAAATCATAAAATTATGATGATCTCCATGTTTAATTTCACCAAATTGGGGGTTTTTCCTCACAAACTTCAAGAATTTAGGTTAATGTGATCTATCCAATAAACCTTGTGAACAAGGAGTAACTAATTGCGGAAATGCATACCAAAAGCTCAAGACATCAAATTACCCATGACTTCAAATGAAAATCCTCCTTGGCTCTGGTCTCCTTCCACTTCTTCTCCTCTTCTTCCTCCTCTTCCTCTCTTTTCTTTCTTTCTCCCTTCTCCTCCTCTCCTGTCCTGGGTTGTCTTAGAAATTTTGAGACCAAATTTTAATTTCTGGGCCTGTCTTCCTTTTAAAATCCCATGTTTGCCTTGAATTGAAATTAAAATCCTCATCTCTTTGTCATTTGCACATCAACTCTTGTTATTTAAGTGAATTGCCCATCTCTAGTCTTGATTAAAGTTTGGTCCTCCATCTTTTAATAGTTGATATCAACTTGTATTATTTTCTTCATTTTGGCATACTATCTTCTCAAATTATGCCCTTTATATCCTTTTGAATTTACCACTTTACCCCTTGCACTAGTACTCAATTCCGTTCTAATTTTTGTTATCATTAATAACAACTCCCAAAACTATTATAATGGCACTTAGTGCTCGTATACGCCCCTACCGTTACATGTACTGTACACCTCTCGGGACGGGGTGTTACACCTATCCTCTCGAGTATCTCGAAAGGTCCAATAAACCTCGGCGATAGCTTCCCGCGCTTGCCGAACCTGACCACTCCCCTCTTAGGCATCACCTTCAAGAAGACATGATCCCCAACCTCGAACTCTAAGGGTCGACGCCGTACATCCGCATAGCTCTTCTGCCGGCTCTGTCAGTGAGAAGACGCTTATCGTGATCAAGCTCACCTTCTCAAAGGTGTCTCTAATCAGATCGGGACCCTTGATGGAGCTCTCTCCCACCTCGGTCCAACCTAACGGTGACCTACATGGCCTCCCATACAATGCCTCATACGGAGCCATCCGTATACTCGCCTGATAACCATTGTCAGCGACCCACCATGGGCCAATGCTCCAGCCTACCCTTGAGGTGATCAGGACGACCCGAGCGCACGTACCCACGAACCACCCGGGCGCAATCGCCATATGGGCACAGAACCCCGCACAACCCTTGCTTGGTGTGTATACGACCTTCCCAAGGTCACAATCATCGACAATCCAACGGATCATTAACTCACCTTATGCCATGCATGACATCCATTTAATGAGCCCTTGCCAATTAACAACACCCAATGCAATTCCGTGTGGTATCCAAACCTCGAGTCACCCTCGACTCTATCAATTAACCCCCACGTCTACGTGATAACCATGTCCATGTGTTTTCATCTCGGGCAACATAACTCTTCGGCTTACACTTCGAGCCTCTTTCGTTCACACAGAATTTCAGATAACTCCAGGCTTCTCACCATAGGGGATTTACGGCCCCCTTCTTGCTTTGCTCAACACACTCTAATTACCTTTCATTTCCTGATTTGAACTATGAGTCTTCATTGGACTTAGTCCTAAAGACAACTCAACCCACACTCACCAAGAGTGGTGAATGACCGCCTGCGTAACCCATACCCACTCGGCGATGTTACCGCAGTACACAAAGCAATAATGTCATAGTGTGACACCCAATCCCGGGGTACACCATGAGTAGAATATGAGAGATCTCTCACTCATAATCCCGACCTATCAGGTCAACTCTCACCCTACATCTTAGGGAAGAACATCTATACTTGGCTTCTCCAAAGGCCTTAACCTCTAAGCCCAAATCCACGCCGTGTCGGCACACACAACCCGGCCTAGGTCTCACCATCGACAACCCGATGGTTGTCAACTCATCCATGTCAAGCCCGACATCAACAACCAATAGGTCTTACCACCCTAAGGTCCACCACTTTCCTCGATGCGCAACTTTGATCCTCGTCCCCCGACTTCGACTCCACATTCTGGCCCTCCGCCTATCTCAGGCTGTTGAAGCGCCGTATAGCACCCCCAAAATCGAAATCGGGTTGCTCTAACTCCTTACTGTGGGTGGAGGAATGAACTCCATACTTCCTGCCCTAAGGGATCGGATTGTCCCAAAGTCTTGGGATCCCTGTCTCTGGGGAAATCCCGTCACTCATGCTCAATCCTGGCCCTAGTCCTGAAACTAGTGTGAAGTAGAAGTCTTCTGCCTCTTCCTCGAACTAGGAGAAAGCTGACCCTCCCTCTAGTTACCAACACTCGTATCCCGAGTGTTCCAAGTATCCTCGATTTCTCTCTCTATGGTCAGGACTGTCCCAACCATGGAGTCCATATCCCGTGAGAGGCGGTCCTACGCACTCCGTCCCGAATGGACAACTTCACCCCATTCTCGTGTCTCGTGAATACCCACCAATCCCAAGAACCACGTGATCTCAAAGATTGACATTCTGGCCTCCTAACTCATCACCGCTTCAACCTTCTCTAGCGTCGGACAACACTCCCGGTGCCGACACCACCGATTCGCATCTCACCCCTCAAGAAGCCGTAATCCCGCACTTACATCGAACTGCGGTCACGCCCGATCCCGGCCCGCCCTAATCATGATCCAATCCGGTTCGGGGAAGTAAAAACTATGAGCACTGGACTCCCTTATTATTATTATATTTTTATTTATTTTTATTTTTTCAGGGCTGAACTTATATCGGTGGTATACAAACAATTTTTGTAATAACCAACAATCATTTACATTTATAAATGAACTACCACCGGAGTGGTATCCATTAAAAATTTATACACATATACTAAGTCCCATTCTCTTATACAAATACACATACATACATATCTAATATACATCGTAGGATCGCGAGCCTGTTGCTGTGAGCACTGCTCGAGACGGCCCGATGTACTGTGGAATGTCCTGTCCTCTTAACTCCCTTCAAAGACTTACACTGATTAAACACCCGTGCTGTTTTACGCTTAGTGTGACCATATAGACAGTGAATTCACCAATACACTCGCCGCTACTATCTTTTTTACATTTACTTACTTATATATAATGGTCTATTCTTATGTGACTTCTAACTCATCTCATTTTATACATGTAGATTTTATTCGTCAGATTCTTATCATTATCTTGTTCATATTACTTCCTGTGTCATGTCTTTACAGCAACTCATATCTACTGGCATGTATGTCGTATCAAATCATATTCAAAGTAAACTTATAATGTGACATACTATGACAATCTGAAACAATCAAGTCATAACACTCATACTGTATCAACCAACCAATACCAATACATATTAGACTCTTATCATCATCATGGCCGAAGCCATTAATCAACTCCCTTTAGCAATTACATTTCATGATCTGGGACGCCCGTTTAATCCTTTTAGTTATCGTTTCATTAAATTTTCATTTTCAAAAGTGTCGCGACCCGAATCCTCTATCGACCACATGATCCAGTTTCGAGCCCGATTCATTCGACATTTTCAATCAAAACATTATTTCGCCTTATTAAAATTTTATTTTCAAAGTGTCGCACCCGAATCCCCGACGAATCTTGCTGGCTAATCCAAGCCGGAGCCCTAAGCATTCGAACATTTCACTATCTTTCCAAAAACATGTTGTTTATGTTATTCCTAATAGACTTTTTTTTTTTTTTATTAAGTGAAAGCACTTCTTTTCGGGCAATCCCATGACCATTTACAATTTCAAAACACCCATAACATTCACACTTAATACATGCATTTACAAAATAATGTCTTTTTACCATGTCTGTATAACGTAAAGATACTTAAACAATACAATTTTTAAATGTCATTTTTCGCTTTATCTGGGCTTGTATTTCACATATAGCTATAGAAGCTTCACATTCACGGCAGATTCTTGGGGAAGGCCCCGTTTGTCATTCAAGAGCAATGTGATTTCACATTCAATTCATTACCGCCTCATATATGGTTATAGAAATCGACATTCACGATGTAGACTACTTCGGGAATCCCGCCTCACTGGTCATTCAGTACCGTGGATTTCGTGATTCAATTATTACCATCTCACATATGGCTATAGAAGCCGATATCTTCGTTACATATTCACTTGGGAATCCCCGCCTGTCTCTGTCATTCAAGAGCAAATGCGGATTGCGCATTCAATTATTATCGCCCTCTCACATATGGCTATAGAAGCCTACATTCACGATGCATTCACTCGGGAATCCTCGCCCGCTTTGTCATTCAAAAGAGCAATGTGATTTCGTGATTCAATTATTATCGCCTCACATAAGGCTATAGAAGCTCTATATCTGCGATGCATTCATCGAATCCTGCCCCGGCTTGTCATTCAAGAGCAAATGTGATTTCACACTCAATTATTCACGCCTAACATATGGCTATGGGTCGACATTCACGATGCATTCACTGGGGGGAATCCTGCCATGTTTGTCATTCAGTAGCAATGTGACTTCGCATTCAATTATTACTGTCCCACATATGGCTATAGAAGTCGACATTCACATGTGATTCATTTGGGGAATCCTGCCTCGCTTGTCATTCAAAAGAGTACCGTAGATTTCGTGACAGATAACACGTTACCTTTCATGATAAATTCGGGCCGTGAATCACGCCATGTCGGTCATTCAATGATACATTTCAAATCCTCACTTACTTTATGCAATAATTTCGCTATCGTTTCAAAATAGCATGCAGATGTAGATTAGATATCTGAATAACAATCATTCAAATCAATATATATATATATATATTATAATTAGCATTCATAACTGATCACAATCGTATTTGTCTCTTGGCATCATTTATGTGGCATGTTTATCTCAAAGCCACACTATCTAAATTCATTGTGGTAGAGGTGTATGTTTTGTATAAAGTATGGTGTGGTGTGTGTTATGCAGATATAAGTAAGTATGTAAGAAAGGTATATATATATATATATATATATATATATATATTTTTACAATTAACATTCATAACCGATCGCTAAATCACATTTCAATTCCAATATTACTTTCAGATATCTTCAAAAGATATACTCAATCTATGTACACATTTCATACTCATTTACGATACTGCTTATATACTGCTCACGATACCCATTTTTATGTATATCATTCATGTATTCACTCACGTATACTTATTCATGCATACTCATTCATACACCTGGCCACATAGCACGATTCATTCATGTATACTCATTCATAAACTCATTTACGTATACTCGTTTCATTTGTTATCATTTTCTGGTTATATGTGATAATAATAATATATCACTTAACCACATTATGTGTTCATTACATATTGCCTCGCATGTTCACAATCATGTTTCATTTCATTTTCCATAATCATTTTCATGTTTCATGAACACATCTATACATTTTTCATTTTCTACATTTTCCTTGTTTCATGCCTATTACATATGGCACTTCATATTCTTGTGAAGTATGATGTCTATGAAATCACACCTCATTCATATTCTTATTCTCTGGTGAATCTACTTTACTTAGAATTGGAATCAATCCAATCTATCATCCATACTAAAGTTATGGCATTTTGATGCTAAAACTAGTCTGGTTTATCTTAGATTACACTAGAAACAAATAGACATTAATTTTTCCGATCTTAATCTCATGTTTGACTCTAGGTAATTTAAAATTCCTTTTAAAGATAAGGTGATAAGGGTTCTGGCTCCAACTGAATCACTCCAATTCGGAGCACTAAAACTCAAGTTACGTCCTAACAACCCTGACTACTTATGTTCAAAGCTGGAACCAGAATTTGTCTTGCACATGACCTCACTCCTTTGAGTGAATTTTGGGCCACTTAGATCAGAATTTGGCTATTCATACTTTCTTAATATTTTTTTTCTTTTCCTTGAATTTAGTTTAATTGAAATACTTGAATCATCAAACGATAAGAAATGAGTAAGTTACAGCCAAAATACAAAAATCGGTCAAAACTATAAAACGTACTGGTCAGACCGTATGATGTGACTTGTACCGGTACAAGTTGGTCAAAAACAACCAGAACTGAAATTGTACCGGTACATGTTCAAGTTGTACCGGTACATGACACCCGAAATGCCCCTAAATTGTGTGTTTCTTTTCTCCCATTTTCCATACATGTTTTCATCCCCAATCAACCTCTATACCATAAACACTTCAAGACCACTTCAAATTCATCTTATGATCACTTTTCTACTCAAATCCTCTTTCAATTACATATATTTCTTTCACAAATCTTCCATGAATTCCCCAACACAAATCTCCTCTATTTATGGGTTGTGACCCATACACAACCAAACATGATGATTAGTTAGGTTTGTTCTAAAACCCTAACTCATTTACTTTTACTATTAACCATGAATTCATCCTTATAGTGAGGATTCTAAGCATTTGTTTATTTCCCTTTTAAGGTTTTATTCACCTTACTTTCCATAATCAGTTAGGATAAAAACCTAACAAAACCCTAAGTTTGGAACTCATAATCTTTTCTAGAATTCCTTACAAAATCCACATGATCCAAGGGCCTAAGTTAGTAGTTCCATACCTTGTTGGCTTGATTCTCCCTTCCCTTCCTCTTCCTTCCTCTCTTCTTCTTTCTCTCTTTCTTTGATCTTCTCTCTCTCCCGGTTTTGGTCCCCAAAATGAGACCAAATCGGGTCTTTAAATCCCATATTTTCTAAGGCCAGTATGTTTGGCCAAGTAAAATCCATTTTAGCTTTGGGTTTCCATAATTGCATCTTAGTCCCCAAATTCTTCCCTTTCAAAATCAAATCACATATTCTAGTTTAACCCCTCATCTTCCTCTTTTATGACTTTCATATCCTTTTAATAAATTACAAGATTGTGCCTTGCATTCGTAAACTTCGGTCCCTCATTTTATTTTCCGAAAAATTCATATTTAACTTTTAATATACCCTAAACAAGTCCGAAACTCGTTAGGTATATTTCGGGATGTTACATAGCGTGATAAATCGATGGTCTTACCGTTTTAAAATATACCAGGATATTATGTTCCATTCTCTGACATGGAATAAGGCTGGAAATATTCATTTAAGATTGCTTAATAAATCGTGAGCCTAGATAGGGCCGGGAACATTCATGGCGAGATCCATGAATACGCGCACTCATCACCCAGCGCACACAGAACCATAGTGCTTATATCAAAGCTTTAAACGCTGGTGTCTTTTAGGATAACCGCATTCTCTAACCCCCTCGCCCGATGGTAATCAAAGGCGGTTGTGTTCAACAGACCACGCTTCTTCAACCGATCAAACACCATCATCCTTCAGACTTGCAGCCGATTCTGATCAAGGCGCAACCCTCGCTCAACCGTAAGATGAGTCACGCACAGCCGGCGGTCTTGCCTCTTCTTCTTCGCAATAGAACCGGAAAGCGCTTTTCATTAAGGAAGTGCGCTTCCTGCCCAATAAAACCCCTTTATCCAATAGATCCCGTGACCAATCGGTGCCATCTCTATGCGGAGTCATAGAGATGGGTGAGAGTCAGGTGTAACTCCAATACGAATTTACTAATTGCGGAGGTGGTCCAAGTGGCTTCATCCGGAAAACATCCACACATTTGGGATGACACCCGAGGCAGATCCAAGTTTGATTCTCTTCCTCGCCCCCAGTAGCCGCGAGCCACCCCGTTAATCGGCCCTCGATACTGACTCGTATAGCTCCAGTGGCAAAATGTCATGCGCCACCTCGGGGGTCAGCCATACGTGCACGATCCTCGCAGATAGAGCGTAACCTCTTCCTGAGGCTCACAATCGATAACGATCTTGGGAAAGTTGTCACCAATCCATCTCTAGGGATGACACGGGTCTCGACATGTCCATGACCCAGTTCGCCCGAGTATCCCCGAGACGTCTCCACCACAACCTCGACATATCGCATCTATTTTTCGCGTTTCATCCTGCGAACCACGCATAACGGCTTCCTCTGGTAGTAGTTCTGCAGGAAATTTTTTGCTCCATTTCCACTATATTTGGGTCTCATCTCCTAGTGTTGGGGGAACACGTTTGCCGTTCCCCTCGGGAAACACCGGGAGGTAAGCCTAAATGTCTCTAACATACTTTTCTCGATTCAAAGGAATTACCGAGTCTACCACCATCGGGACCCTCGGTGAATGCCTGGAGATGATGCGCCGCCCTAATCCTCAAGCTACTAGATCTTCTAACCACCGCTGGCGCTAGCCTATGCAATAGCAGCCTCTGCAACACTTACGGCCTCTACAAAGGCCCTCACGATCAAGTGCTCGTGACTCCGGTCAATTAGCCGGTGGTGCCCGACTGAAGGTCTTCGCACGTCCCTTCTATGTCACCGGCCTCACTGCATTTTGGAGAGACACTAACATGCGTAGCAACAAGAATCCTTTAGTTTTCATTTCAAGCCTGGTCCAGTAATGCAGATGCTGACATTAATGGGATTTCTGACACCATGAACCTAATTCGCTCATTTTTCTATGGTGCCAAATCCCAACCACCAAATTCATTTATTTCAATAAGGTTCTAGGCTCTGCTCATTTCATGATCCAACCCTAAGGTCAAACCCCCATAACCTTAGTATTTACTCCTTTTTCCTATACTGATTTCACCATGCATATAATTTCACAACTACCGCGTTAATCAATGTTACCAAATGGTAATTAAATCTAATACAAAGGTCTCTTAAGGTATAACCACAGCCCCGAGACACTAATCATACACATAACCTAGTGTATACGCAATCACTTCGCATATTAAAATATCGTTTTCAATCTATTACTTTATTTTCAAAAATTTTATTTTTGAAAATTTTATTTTTCGAAAATTTTATCAAAATTTATTTGATTTTTATTAAATTTAATTTAAAAAAAAAATTTCAAAAAATTTTATGATGAACAGTGTCCATGAACCGGGTCCAAACGGTGACTCAAAAATATCACCGAGTTGAAAATACCAAAACTGGGCCGGATGAATCAAAGACCCATCAGCCCAAAGAGGCACGCCAGTGCTTCACCGGCGCCGCCTGCCGCATGGTCAAGCCGATCGCGCCGAAACCCCCGGCCGTGTCGCGCAAGGGCCGCCCCCGCCGCGCTCCCAATGGTCGAGCCAGAAGCTTCCCAACCAGACGCCCCCCACGCCCTGCCCACACGCCGCCGCCCGCGACGCCGCCACAGCTTCAGCCTCAAGGTCACCCCGCGCGCCTAACGCCAGACGCGCCGCCTGGTACCCGGCCGTAGTCGCGGGCCATGCGGTGCTCGCAGCATGGCCGATATCAGGGCTCGGGCCGCACACAAAGCGCATCACCGCCTAGCCACAATACATTACTTTGTATTGCAGCCTATTTCCAGCCCAACTAAACACCTTAGTCACAATACAAGCAAAGCATTGCGATACTTTCCACTACTCGGGTCCGTCCCACCGCCTCAAGGTAACACAAGGCCTAATATCACAATACAATCCTCAAATTTAACTCCACTCTCTGCAATACAATATTTTTCAGAATACAAATGCGGCAAGAGCTCCATTTCCCCAATTTTTCCGCATTGCATTTTTTTTTTTTTTTTTCGTTTTTCCTTATAAATATATATTTATATATTTCCATTATTTCCATCACTTGGAAAAATCACTAAAATCACTAAAAAAATCCTTTTTTTTTCATACTTTAATACTCAAATAAATTTATAAAATTTATTTAACTTATTTTCTTAAATTTTACACTCATATAAAACCTTAGAAAATTATTTTCTCACCTCATAACCAAATAAATTTATAAATTTATTTTCTTTCCAGCTTTTCACTGAAAAATTTTCTCCACTCAATTAAATTTATACAAATTTATTTTCTTCCATTTTCTTCAATTTTACTACTTGTAAAATCTTAGAAAATTAGTTTCTCCTCCTCTTAACCAAATAAATTTAACAAAAATTTATTTTCTTTACTTTAAAATTTCTTCTCACTTTCCAACAACCCAAATAAATTTAGTAAAATTTATTTTATTTAATTTTCGTCGGTTTTACACTATAAAACCTTAAAAATTAAATTTCTTCTCCTCTAAACCAAATAAATTTATTAAAATTTATTTTCATTTATTCTCTTTGTTCCAGTTTTGTACACAAAAGACACCTTTAAATATTTTCTAAGATATTTCCTTATCCTTCATCTATGTGTGAATCACCAAGCACACAAACATTATAACACTCTTGGCAAAACCGGTTATACAAACAATCACACACCGAACACCAAATAATTCACAAAATCACACAAAACAAATCAACACACGTGCACGTAGTGTCCTAGTTTTGTCCCGTGATTTTCTAGGTAATCTCACACCTAGCCGGTCATCAACCACACCTGCGGTGATGCCTTCCTTTCACCATGGCCCAAGAGCCCAAATTCTCAATCTATACGCTTCCACACACCTATATACTTACATCATACCACTTAAAGGGTGATGGATACCCAAACCCGAGCCTCCGGTGTGGCCCCGTGATACCTAAGCTCGATACCGCCGTGACGCCCCAAAACCCGCGGTCCGCGATCACCCGCCAACTCACTGAATAGGCGGAGGTCGGGTTACCCGACGCCACTTTAGAAAATCGGGCAGAGTCTCCTTTGTACGGGGAGCTCTACCTAAACACAAAACCTGCATATCCTGTCCCAAACAGTCCAATATATGCAATATATACAAGTATGGATAAAAACGGCCTCTTGGGCCTAAACAACAATATCCATATGTACATGCCAACTATGAATCCAACTATATACCCAATAGTTACAAGAGTTAATATGTTTTTACTCCTATACATACATACATCAAACTTAAAAAGTTCTAATACATGTATACATCAAAGCCACAACCCGGCTTTCTTCTAATCCTCGGTCTCTAGGACGAGCCGTCCCCTCGCACGCTCCCTGTACCTGTAAAATAAAGGGGATCCCACGACGGGGTGAGCTAAAGCTCAATAGGAGAATCGCCCTAAGTGGGCTACCCACCACATAAGTGCAGTGCAATGTTCCAATTTAAACACACATTCAAGCAAATGCATGATCCTACTTGAATGTCTACATGACCAACTTAGACCCCGAGTCCTCACCGACTCTCTCACACTCGCCTAAGCCTTATATGAGAATTATAGTTTTATTAGTGGACAACCCTCCGATGTATATATCAATTGGGCCGCTCCGACGATTGATATATTATTTATTCAGGACTACCCGATGAATATCAATTACGCTCCGACGATTGATATTTTTATTTGACTACTCCGATAATTACTATTTTTAGACAACTCCTTCGAACCCTTTTCCTTCTTAGGACTCATCTCATGCACTAACTCCTATAATCCAGGATGTTCCAAAGGCATATGGAATGCATAAAAGCCATTCCATTACATAGTTTAATTCACATGTAAATATATAAACATGGTATTATATTTACAAACAATCAATTCATTAATAATCATGTCATGTAAATTAATTAATTCACATCAAAATTAGCTCACTTGGCTAATATCTTTATCAAACACTAGCAATTTATTTAAAATTACTCTCGGTTTGAAACACATATTTCACAAAATGTATTTAGGACTCGTTTTGAATAGTGAAACCCCTCGATTACTATTCCCAAAATCATTAAATCAATCTGCTCAATTTAGCTTATCCCGCATCCACGGCCATTCCCGGCCCAATGCATACCAAGCAACCATTTAAGGCACAAGTTAACCCAAACCACTCCCAAACAGCCCCTAAACAGCCGTGGAGCAGTCACGGGCTGCTCCATTATTCTTTTAAAAATTTTATCAATTCGGTCCCAAGTTTTGGGACCGATCAAACGGCCCCTCACGGCCTCATTCAAGAACCGAAACATCAGTAAAACATTTAAATGGGAGTAAAACCTTACAGGGAGAAAACTCTGTTCCTCTCGAGTTTGAGAAAACTCCACAAATATGGTACCCACGCCGGCTCCCTCCGAGCAGAGCATTCTCCTCTTGCATCGAAGCTTGTCGACTGCTGATCGCGAGATAACCCATGTATAAGATGGGGTTCTCTCTAAACCACAACACGCAACCCCACTGCCTCTCCCCCACATTTTTGCCTCTTTTAATCAAGATGGGAGACAACACTATTTCAGTTTTTGTCTTTTTGTGACTTAAACAAAATACAAAATGACCATTATGTCCCTCTTTTACCAGAATTGATATTTGCATATTCGGTTGACCTGATTATCAATATTTATTTATTTGCTGCCATTTTTTATGGATGACATGAGTACAGCGTTATATGTGACTTCGCCGCATCGAAAATTGGTTTACGCACTGAAACGCGCGATGCCTCGAAACTAAAAGTGCCGATCTAAACCGTCTCGAAAAAAATTACGAAATTTTACGCATAATCTGGGATTTCATGAGATCGATTCCAACGGTTCAATTCCTTTCATCATCCGAGATCTAGAGAATTAATTATGGATTTTTAACCGAAATTACAATTTTGTAATCAAAATTACGATTTTGCCCTTATTCCAGAAATTGGAATTTCTCGGGTCTTACACGCAACCTTCTTAATGCCTATTCGATATATGGTATAAAAACTATTATCCAAATACTCATAACTAATCACCATTGCAATTAAAAGATTAAGCAACAAATTATAAAAAAAAGTATTGGTAAACAACTGACGTGTCATTTTCAAATATAGTAAAATTTGAAATATTTATACATACTTATCATCATCTAGTAATCCTTCTAGAATGGCATAAGAAATGAGCCAAAAATTTTCATATCTATTTATTTCATTTTCTAAATTTAGCATTGATTATTCAAGTTAAGAACGGCTAATGAAAAGATAAACAATGAATAAAATGAGAGCTAAAAGTGAATTTGGCAGAATGCAATCAAGTCATTCATTAATAAAATCCACTCAAGTCACACCTATACTTGAACAAATGTTTTTCCTTTTCATTTTAATTTTTATTTTTGGTTTGCAAAATTAATTAATCCACTATTCATAGCTATTTACCTCAAATTTAGTAATTATTTTTATTTTTTCTTTTATTATTATAAACTTAGTAATAATGCATTAAAAAGGTAATTAGATTTAAGATGTAATTAACATTTGTTCCTTGGACATTTGCGAATTTATATCCATCTCAAGCATTACATAGTTTTGTAAATGAATTTGATTTCAAACTGAGATAGATTGAGATTTAGTTCAAAAAATAAAAAAATAAAAAAAGGAAAAAGAAAAAAAAAGGACAATTTGGTATTGCCAAGTCATGAGGAGGTGTAAAGAGATTGGAAAAGGAAATTGCATGTGAGACAATATGTAGACTTAAAATGATCGATCAGGATTCGGGATTTTAGGAGTGAGCGCCCACGAGAAAGCGTAAACCCAAGTCCACCGAATAAGTTCATATGGGAGAGCCTAAGCTGGGCCGAACACTTTTCCTCCATGCAAAAAATGAGCCAAAACAGCCAAGCAGAAACCGTCAAATTTGGGGAGGTGTCCAAAATGGAAAAAGAAGAGGGGGCCACCTTTGGTAAATAAATGGAAAAAAAGGGGTGACGATATAAGCATTATGTGTTTGGTTTTCATGGTAATTGACAAAGTTCGCAGCCTATAAATGGAGGGCGCGAGAAAACAAACTGGGCAGTTCTCGTTAAGAGCAGAAACTCTGAAAGTGTAAGACTCGAGAAATTCCAATTTCTGGAATAAGGGCAAAATCGTAATTTTGATTACAAAATTGTGATTTCGGTTAAAAATCCGGAATTATTTCTCTAGATCTCTGATGACGAAACTGATGGTACCATGGAATCGCCTCGCGAATCTAGCTTAGCACGCAAAATTTCATAATTTTTGAGACAGTCTAGCTTCATTACTTTTTCGAGGCATTGCATTTTCGGGTGCCAGAAAACGGTTTTCTGATTTGACGAAAGTCACATAACAAGTATCATGTACCATAAGTTGTATGAGTAGATAAATGGATGAAAATGGATGGCCAGAGATTGTAAAAACCTCAACCCGATTGAATGTTATAATAGTAGTTTTTGAACTCGATTAGAGGTCCAATGATAGAAACGAGGGTAGATTAGAATTTAGAATGTCTGACGCTATTTGGACATGAAGTGGAATTTTCGAAATTGTAAACTCGAATGCCCTAAGGAATAATGATTTTTCTTATTATATCCGAATGGAGGGGGGTTTGCAAAGGAATTTGAAGAAATTTCAGTTCCGGTGACTTTGAACCGATATTTAGAAGAGAATAGGAGATTTATGAATAGTGATTTCCGATCGAAAATCGGAGTCTGCTGCTGAAATTTTCTAAATTACCGAAAAATACAAAATGTCCCATTGTATCATAAAGACTAACGAAACTGAAATAAAGTGGAAATGAGTCCGCTTGATAGTTTCCAGTGATCCGAACGTAATTCGTAATAATACGTTATCGGTCTCGATTACCAATTTTAATGATTTTAACTGATTTCGGTGATTTCAGAGTTCTAAATTCACTGCAGGAAGGGATTTAGTTGTAGATTTTATGTTCAAATTTAAATATAGATCTAATTCATAGAATATTTTTGATATATAATCGAGAGGAAACAAGAAAGGCAAAACTGAGATAAAATCACTATAATGAGAAATTTAATTGTACTAGCCAATCAAAATCTTTCTTAATGGGTTGCTATGATTTAAATAATGGGTAAATGACTTGGTCTCATAAAAATTCTTGACCTATGAGAGGCTTGATTAAAGGGTAATTCACTCTTTACAATAACCAATTGAATTCTTGACTTAAGGGTAATTTTGAAAGTTGGAATTTAAAAGCAAAATTAGGATTTAAGTCTCAAATAGAGTGGAGCATCACGCGAGAAGGAGAGAAAGGGAGAAAAGAGAGAAAAGAAAGGGGAGAAAGGAGAAAGATGAAGAGAAAGGAGAAATCCGCTGGGGAGTGTGAGTTTTTTGTTTTTCAAGCTTTCAAGTGATCTTCAAGTGGTAAATCAAGGAGAGGAGCCAAAGAAACTCAAGAAACAAGTAAGTTTTCATGGTGGAGTTAGGTTTGATGTTTTCCATGTTTAATGTCTTAAATTCTGGCATGGATGTTAAATTCTGATGGTATTTAAGGTTTAATGGTGCTGGAATTCTAATACACTAATTGAGAAAGCCAAGGTTTAGGTTAGGGTTTTGACAAATCAAGTGAGTATGTCAGCTTGATAGTGAATTGTGTGTGTTATGTTGAAATGGGTATAATGCATCGATTTAAGTGTTTAGAGTGAAAGAAAAATGAAGAGTAGAAACACATTTTGGTCAATTTTAAGTAGCAATCTCGGTACAGGAATGTCCTGTTTTCTGTTTTGACCAGTTTTGGTATTTTTGGCCATAACTTGCTCCATTGTGATCCGATTTGAGTGGATTTATGGATACGTAAAATAGACTTGAAGGGGAGAACAAAATCTATGAAGAAGGCATCACTAAATTCTGAATCCCCTAAGTGGCCTAAAAATTTACTCTAAAGTGCAGGACCATATGTAAGCCACTGTCTGGTTCTCGGTACAGAAATACCCTGTTTTCCTGTTTCTGGACTAGTTTTCATATATTTATTCATAACTTGCCTATTTTTGTCTGATTTGCAATTAAAGTTGCTGGTTAAAATATACTTCTAAGGTAAAAATTTACCTGAAGGAAGTTTAAGCAAATTTTAATCCCAAAGTTCCCATAAAATGTTTCAAAGTGAAGCTATGTGCAGATTCTGTTCTGCCAAACTGAGTCATCTGTTGAGCAGATTGTGTTATGGTTGAGGGCTTTAGGAGAAGGAATTTTAAATTGAAAAATTTAAAGAGTTGTCATTGATATATAAAGGACTGATCTGGAAAGTTTCATAAATTTTTGAAGACCGTTTGAATAATTTTTGAGTCATAAAAGTCTACAGAGGATTGTTGGTGCAAGGTTGACCTAAATGAGTGGCTTAGTGCTATGGGTAATTTGTTCATTTGGTTTTAAATGAGTGTGTATGGTGAATTAAATGGAAGTTATGATTAATGTGTAATTGTGGTTTTCTTGACAAAGGCACGGGAGCGACGTCCACGAGTAGGCACGGGAGCGACGTCCACGAGCCTCGTAGAGACGCTTGACGGGGAGTGACGCGGCTTCAAGGTAAGTGGTTCGCCACTTAAGATCTTTTCCAATTTTATGTAAATGGTTGATGTTGGTAATGAATATGGAGTTAAGTAATCTAAAAAGAAAATATTTGAAAAGAGAGTTTTGTAGTTTCAAACAAGTTAGATTTGTGCTTTTGACACTAAGTAAATGTAGAAGTTTTAAAACCCATGTATAATCCTTAAGATATAAAGAGATTTAGCGTTATGTGACGACGCAGTAAATTCCGTCCATAGTACGGCTCACAATAAGGAAACAAGTGCTTTTCACATAGCGATCTGAGAAAATTCGATCGTGATTTGCTTTGTTTCATAGAAAGTATAAGCACTGCGTTGCGTCTGAACAATTAATTAGCGTAGTTGGCTATTTGTATGGTTTGGCACTCGTGGCGTCGCGGTAAATTCGATCGTAGTTGCGAGGTTTAGCACTACAATTGCGTCACGATCAAATTCCGTATTGGTTGCTTTCGGTGATAAACTTTGGCGCCCTACGTGCGATCTGGTAATTCCGTAGCGTAGTGGTTGAGGATGACTTAGTAAACTGCGTTGGCGTTAGTTTAAATCGCCCGTGATGGTTAAAATAATTAAAAGGATATACATAGGGGTTTGACATAAATTATAAAACAAATGATAAATTGTCATGTTAGTATATGTGATATCTATCTTAGATTTGCACTAACTTGTTTGTTCATTTTGTAATATATATATTCCCTTGTGTGCTATCGCGAGACTGACAGGGACGTGTTAAATCATTTGTTGCTATATAGGTGGGCGATTTATGACCTAGGATGTAAAAAACTTTATACTATGGGATGGATATGGCAAAATTGAACAACATATATTTAGATTTTGAAATTGTATAATTATCAAAAAATATGCATGTATAGTTTGAGAAAAGCAGGTTGCGATGAATTTTGTTGGATTGATCCTTATTTATATTTTGATGAGGACCCGGAGGTCCTTTATGATTATAGTTGGATTTTGGAAAATATTGGGAGTTTAATTTTTGTTAAGCAATTGATTTTTGTATTTCGGGCTTGACCAGGCGTCGTTATCTTTCATAGGATTTTCGTTAAATCTAAAAGTGTGATTTTGATAGAAAAGTGAAAATTTTATAACCGTGTTTTCGAAGGCAGTTTTACTTGATTTTAACGGCTTAGCTTCATGGTAACTTGTCGGTCGAACAGCTTGGGCGGGAGGATTCAATAGATAAGCGTGATTTCTGTCACTAGGAAGAGTGCATCCGAGAGATAGTGTCGAATATCAAATACGAAAGGAGGGACAAAATGGCCATTTCAAGGTTGATTTAAGTCGTAAGAAAACCAAATAATTGCATAGTCTTCCATCTCCTCAAGGTGAAAGAGGAGAAAGCATTAAACCAGGAGAAAGAAGTCACGGTTAGGCGTGGAGAAGAAAATGGTGATTCTAGAGAGAGTCTCTGACTTCTCTAGAAATGCACTGTCGGACCGTTGGATTCGGCCAATTAAGAAGGAAAACGTTCTACGCGGGTGGCTCTGCGTGGACCGGTTGCGAGGTTTGACAAACTCAAGAGTGAGGTTTCTCCCTACTTGTGTTTTATTCCCATTTTTAAGTGTTTTCCATGTTTGGTTGGTTTGAGGCCATGAGGGACCGTTTGATGGAATCCCAAAACACTTAGGACCGGTGTTCAGAGGGTGGAGGATTTTTCTCACCATCGGTGTTTTGAGAAAAATTAGTGGGCTGTTGGGTCTTTGATTACAAATGTTCTTTAAATCATGTGTATTTATATGACAAAGTAGGGAATGGGCGTGAGTTGATTTAAACATGGGACCGGTGTAGGTATTTTAGATTTTTGGACAGCGACGACGGTGTGTGTGAATTTTGTTTGAGGAGCTTTGTATCATAATTTCTTCAATAAATTATGTTTTGGTAAGTAGGAGACAGGAAATGGGTAAGAAACTCGGTTCCAAAAAGTGAAACCGAGGTTGGACAAGTGGGCTGCCACGTGGACTGACCCACTCTTGTTCGGTCTTTGTTAAAAACAGTCCCGGGTTTGTGTGAAATGGCCATAAAGGTCCATGTGTTTTAGCATTGAAATTGTGTGAATTGAATGGCTTGGTTTGTGTAGAAATTAATTTGGAGAGTTGGTCGATCAAGGAATTAATGGGTTAATGCTTAATGTGTTAACAAAATGACACAATTATATGGAATTGAGTATGACTGTAAGCCATTGGACGAGATTATGATTCGCTCGATTAGGCTAAGTGGAGTGATGATTGATGTGTTGGAATTACATGCGTGTAATTATAGTTGATTGAAAATATACATATTGACATATTGTGTAAATGATTTTGAAAATGGCATAATGCATTTTCACTTATGCCTTTGAGTAACCACAGAATTAGGTGTGAGTGCATGACATGGTTTGTAAACGGGCATGGATTTGCGAAAGGAATTTCCTGAGGATGATATTCTGGAGAATTGGGTTGAGAGAGATGGGCCAGCAGATCATTTCGGATGAGGAGCCATGGTATTTCGGGCTCATAGCCAATTCCTCGGAGGGTAGTCCCATATTTTCTGAGCACGTTCGGTAGTATATTTTCAAGAACAATAGGTTTTGTTTTGAAAATGATTATTTATTTTCTCATACGACAGAGCGAGTGTGAGTGAGTCGGTGAGGACTCGTGACATGGGGGTGATCATGTAGACATTCAGAGTAGGATCACGTGTTTACTTGAGGTGTTTACTTTGGAGCATTGAATATGCACTTAGGTGGAGAGTAACCCATTTAGGGTGATTCCACTACTGAGCGATAGCTCACCCTGTCGAGGGATTATATTTTTCAGGTACAGGGGCGTTCGAGAAGACAACTCATTTAGAGGTTGATTTTGAAGAAGCCGGTTTGTGGCTTGATGGTTTTTGGACATAACATGTATTAGAATTGTAGATTTTAATATATGTTTGTGTTGGTATAAAAGTGTAATCAACTGTTGAATTATTGGGAGATAATTGGAGAATAGTTGTGATATCTATTTTTATGAGTGGTTTATGAGCCCGAGGCATTTTACTCATGTTGGGATTATATTGCATATATTGGATTGTTGGGACGGGATATGCAGGTTTAGTAGACAAGGTAGAGCTCCAGTACAATGGAGACTGCAGATTTTGAAGTGGCGTCAGGTAACCAGGCATCCACTTGTATTCCGAGGTTATTGGTGAGTCAACGGACCCCGGGTTTGGGCGATCACGACTTGAGTATCAGGCTTAGGTATGTACGAATACCTAGGGGCTCGGGTTAAGGTAGCCTTCACCACCTAGGTGGTTTGATGTAAAGTATAGGTATATGAAACCTATAGATGGGGATATGGGCTTGGGCATGGTTGAGGAAAGAGCATCACACCACTAGGTGTGGTTCGATGTTAAGGATTTGGGTATGAGATTACCTAGGAAGGCCTGAGAATAGACAAAACTAGGACACGGCATGTGTGTTTTGTGTGTGATCATGTGGATTGATGAATGGTTGTATGTATTTGTTTGGTGTGTATGTCATGTTGTATGTGTGCTTAGGTAGATAGCACATAGGCATGTTGGAAAACAAACCTTGGAGTTTACAATGTGTAAACTGGAACAAGAAAATAAGTAAAATAAATTTAAGCAATTTATTTGGGTTGTTGGAAAAAAAAAAAAAAAAATATATATATATATATATATATATATATATATATATATATATATATATATATATATATATATATATATATATATATATATATATATATATATATATATAATATAGATAAAAATAAAAATTTTATTAAATTTATTTGGCGTAAATGAAAAATAGAAAGAAAATAAATAAATATATTTTGGTATTTTCCGAGTGGTGAAAAAATGAAAAAAAAGGAAAAAAAAATGTCACGAGAACACAGATGGGCTCTTTGCCCAATTGAGCTTAAGGTTGGGGTGGGGCGGCCTGAGTGGGGCACGGGGCGCGCGAGCGGGGCGCGCGGCTGCGAGCCTGGCGCGACGGGCGGCATGGGCGCAGGGGGGCGCGGAGCGGCCTGAGGCGCGAGGCGAAGCCCAAGCAGGCTGCCAGTAGCTGAGGCGCGCGAGCAAGCTGGCGCGTGAGGGGCGCAAAGCGACGAGAGGCGGACGGTGAGCAGCGCGACGAGGGCTTGCCATTTGCGGAGTGGCGGCACGGGGCGCGCGTGGGCGACAAGCGGGGCGACGGGGCGCGGGGCACGGCAGGGTGGGGCGGCTGGGGCGCCGAGCCCCCAGGCGTGCGGTGGGTGCAATTTTGTGCACTTAGTGCACTCGGCTGTTTTGACCTGTTTGACCGAAGTATTTTCTGTGAGTCACTAAATGAACAACATTCATTGTAAAAATAAATTTCGAAAAAAAAAATATTTATTACGACTTAAATAAATCAAATCAAAATCAAATCAAATTTGATAAAATTTTCGAAAAATAAAATTTTCAAAAAATAAATTTTCGAAAATAAAATTTTGTTGAAAACAATATTTTAAATGAAAAATTGATTACCTTCTGTCTGAAAGTGCAAGGACAATGCATATACACTGGTTTATGTATATGAAGAGTGTCTCGGGGTTGTGTTTATGCCTTAGAGATATTGTATTGGATTTAACTACTATTTGAAATTGTGATTGCGCGGTTGTTGCGTAGGAAACTATATGCATGGTGTAATGCGTATAGGAAAAATGGTGAATGCTAAGGTTATGAACTATGACCTTAGGAATTTGGAAATAAATAAATTGAGTGGCTGGAATTTAGCACCACTTAGGATATGAACGGGTCAGTTCATGGTTGTCAAGTCTATTAGTAATCAACATCTGCATTACTAGTTAGACTGAAGTGAAAATTAAATGATTCTTGTTGCCATGTTAATTGTGTAAATGGATGGTAAGGACGAGGGCGTGAGGACATCCACGTGGTCTGAGTCGGGGCCGCAATCGGTGTTGATCGGACTTTGATGAGATTTGTAGGTATTACGGCCAGATGCTATCGCACGAGCGAGTATAGCGGAGTAGACGGGAAGATCCTAGTAGCCTCTAGGGTTTAGGACGCATCATCCTCCGACCCCTTCACGGGGGAGGGGTCAGGTGGTGGCCGACCATTGGTTTATGCGGATCGAGAAGGTGTTAGAGGCCATGGAGATTACCTCGACACGACGGGATAAGACTAGGCTGCGTTCTAGCTAGAGAATGAGGCCTAAATAGGGTGGAAATGGGCAAGGACCTCTAAAGAACTTAGAGGAGCCGTTGTACGTGAGTTCTCCCCTAGGGATTAGGGCGAGAATTAGAATGATAAATCGAGGTTGCGAGTTAGAGATCTCGGGGACTCTACTCACAGTGGACCTGAGGATTATGGACATGTCAAAGTTCGATGCCATCCTTGGGATGGATTGGTGATAACGAGGGTGGGTTATCGATTGTGGCGTAGGAAGTTATCGATCTACGTGGGGCCAGTCTTTGGTGTGGAATTTCAGGGGGACAAACATGATATTTTGCCCCAGGTAGTATACGAGTCCAAGTGTCAGGGACAGTTAGCAGGTTGGCACGCGAGCCTTACCCTAGAGGACGAGGAGAGGCCGGACTTAGACCTACCTCGAGTGGTTTGCGAATATGTGGATGTTTTTCCAGATGAGCTACCTGGACTACCTCCACGGAGGGTGGCAGACTTCGGTATCGAGTTACACCCTGGTACTTTACCCATCTCTATGACTGCGATAGATGGCACCCCATGAGTTGGTAAATCGTAGTCCAAATTTCTACAAGAGCTATCGATTGTGTGGGTTTATTTAAATCGCACTTCACTCAAAGCTCCGGTTTATTTATGAAGAAGAGGGGTGTTCTTCGACCAGGCCAGTTATAGATAATTGAACATGGTTATTTATCAAGAATCGGTACCATTAATGAGGATTGACAATTTGTTTGATCACAGAGAGGAGCGAGTCTACTCCAAGATAGACCTTCGCATCTAGTTACCATCACCGAGGGTTAGGGGAGACAGATATCCCTAAGACGTTTAGGACCCGTTATGGGCACTTTTCAGCTTACGGTGATGCCTTTGATTGACGCATCGCGCTTAGCAAAGATTCATGGATCCGTGCATAGGGTGTTCCACCCTATCTAGATCGGCGGTCGTGAGTCTCGTGGACATTTTCGACCTACTCCAAATTCCGTAGTGGGAGCATGAGTATCACTTGAGGATTGTGTTACGGCTATCGAGAGACCATCGCCTTGGTATCACCAGACACTAAGTTCAAGAAGTGGTGAGTTTTAGCCATCGAGGGGGGAGATTTTTGGGACATGGTGCTGTCGCGACCGTGGAGGTTAGCTCGACCTGTATATTGGGCTGAGGCGCGGATGCTAGCTGGGGGAGCGGACCGAACACCTTGAGGTAATGCAGTTCTGGGATTGGCTAGGCACATGAGACACGAGAATGGGTCAAGTTGTCCACTGGGGACAGACGATCAGGACTTTGCCTACGACATGGACCCATGGTTGGGATACCCCGACCATGGTAGAGAAACCCGAGATACTGAACACTCTGGGACACAAGCTGGTAACAAGAGGGAGGATCAGCCTTCTTCTAGTTCGGGGAAGAGGTAGAAGACTTCTGCTTCACACTAGTTTCAGGACTAGGGCCAAGATTGAGCATGTGAGATGGGATTGCCCCAAGGACAAGGATCCCAAGACTTTGGGACAACACAAACCCGCTAGTCAGAGGATAGAGAGGAGACAGCGACCTCCACACCCTGGCACGGGTCGAGGAACTAAGCCGATTTGGGGTGCTATACAAGCACTCTCATCAAAGACGACACAAAGGGCCAAAGTGTGGGTCAAAGTCGTGATAGATCAGTTACGCAGCCAGGTTTAGAGGACCTTAGGATGGTACACATATTGGTTGTGATGTCAGGCTTGACATGGATGAGTTGACAACCCTCGAGTTGTCAATAATTGGGACCTTAGCCGGGTTGTCATAACCAACACGGCCTTGGATTTGGGCTTAGAGGTTAAGGCCTTTAGAGAAGCCAAGGCGGAGGTTCTTCCTCTCAGAATGTGGTTGAGAGTCGACCGGAGCAGGTCGAGAGATTACGAAAGTGTGAGATCTTCCGCATTCTCGCTTCATGGTGGAACCAGGATTGGTTGTCACAAAGATAGCATCTGGCCATGCTCATGCACGTGAACATCAAGCCGAGTCGGGTGTGGGTGCAATCAGAGTGGTCATTCACCACTTTTGGTGGAGCGTAAGGTTGAATTTGCCTAGACTACGTCCAATGAAGACTCTTAGTTCGATTCAAGAAATGACAAGTAATTAGAGCGCAGGGGCAAAAGAAAAAGGGCTCGTGAACTCCCCTCAGTGAGAATCTCCGGGAGTTAGGGTGTAAGATACCGTGGGAGATATCCCGACTTCTGGAGAATGTAATAGGCTTGAAGTGTGTCAAGAGTTATGTTGCCCAAGATGAAAACATCACGCGACATGGTTATCACACAGACTTAGAGCGAGCAGGAGTCGGGGTGACTCGAGGTTTGATACCCTTTGGCAATTGCATTGGGTGGTTGAGCTTCAAGAAGGACTCTAGATATGGATGTTGGTCTATGACATAGACTAGTCGACAAATTACTAGGGATTGTCGCTGATTGTGACCTTGGGAAGAACAGATTGTGACACCTGCCGCAATGACCCGCACCAAATAATACAAGTTTGTAACACGTTTGACCAAGTTTGACAAGTTTGACTAAGTTTGACCAGACACTAGGGTTTGACCAACACTTTGCAGGTTCCAAAGTTGACTTTTTTCAAGGATGAATACCTGGTTGACTAAGACACCATTTCGTAGGGCCTCGCCGACACGAAGTTCATAGACGTTGAACGTCAAAATCCGACTTACTGGATAAAAAGTTATAACCCCCTGAGTTCAACCAAGAACATTTTAATGTCAAAAGTCAAGCTTCTAATTTTACTCCGAAAAGAGACCCCGTCTCTATATGTTCATAACTTTCGATTCCAACAAAACCCTAGCCCAAACAACACTTGAGCTCCCAAACCGTAAGAGAAACCTCCAAACCGGGAACACCTTTGGGTCGAAGAGCCACCAAGGCCGCGGAGAAATCGCACTGCACGGCGCACCACCCACGGAGTTATCGCGACACGCCGCCGACCACCAGTGCGCCACCGCCGACGATGCCGCCGCAGGCTCGCCAACCGCCACCGACGCTAGCTGTCCGCCGCAACCCGACGCACAGACCGATTTTTCACCGAGTTTTGTGATTTCCGCCATTTTTCCCGCCACCGTGCCACCCTATGTTCTTTTTGCCGAGATAGTATCGAATATCAAATCTGAGAAAGGAGGGACAAAATGGTCATTTTCAAGGTTGATTTAAGTCATAAGAAGACAAAATAGTGCATAGTCTTCATCTCCTCAAATTGAAAAGAGGAGAAAACGTGGAAACGGGCAGGCAGGATGCGTGAGGCGTGAGAAGAAGAGTGTGAGATCTCAGAGAGAGAGTCTCTGACTTCTCTCTAGAAATACACGCAAGCGGACCGTTGGATTTCGACGGAGCAAGAAGGGAAAACGTTCTACGCGGAGCTGGCTACGCGTGGACCACGGATTTGCGAGTTTTGACAAACTCCAAGAGGTAGGGGTTTCTCTCTATTTGTGTTTTATTCCCATTTTTAAGTGTTTTTCCATAAGCTTTGCTGGTTTGAGGCCGTGAGGTTTGGTTGATCGGTCCCAAAACATGGGACCGACCATATTAGGAAATTTGGGGATTTTTCTCACCACATCTAAGTGGATCCGCCCGTAAAATAGTGGGCTGTCGGGTCTTTAAATTCTGAAAATGTTGCTTTAAATCATGTATTTATATGACAAAGGCCGGGAATGGGCCGTATGATCGGTCCCAAAACATGGGACCGAATTGTGGAATTGTGGAATTGTTTTAGATTTTTTGGACAGCCGTGACAGTGTGTGTGGACTGTTTGAGAGCTTTGTATCATAATTTCTTCAATAAATTATGTTTTGCAAGGGTAGAGACAGAAATGGTAAGAAACTCTACCCAAAAAAAGTGAAACCGAGTCAGATGGCGGGCTGCCCGTGACGTACTCCCACCGGGTTTCGAGACTGTTAAAAATAGTCCTGGGTTTGTGTGAAATGGCCATAAAGGTCCATGTGTTTTGCATTGAAATTGTAAGGAATTGAACGGCTTGGTACGTGTAGAAATTAATTGAGAGTCATCGCATCAAGGAATTAATGGGTTAATGCTTAATGTGTTAACAAAATGACACAATTATATGGAATTAAATTGTGTTTGTAAGCCATTGGAGACGAGATTATGATTTGCTCAATTGAGCTAAATTGGGTGATGATTGATGTGTTGAATTACATGCGTGTAATTGTAGTTGATTGAAAATATGCATATTGACATATTGTGTAAATGATTTTGAAAATGGCATAATGCATTTTCATATGCACCGGGTAACCTAGAAATAGGTGGTGTGAGTGCGCATGACATGGTTTTTGTAAAACGGATATGGTTGGCGAAAGGAATTTCACAGATGATATTCGAGAATCGGTCGTGGTGATTCGCCAACAGATCATTTCTGGATGGCGACCACGACCGCTGAAAGCTCACCAACCACCCACCTCGGAGGGTAGTCCCATATTTTTACCTAATATTCGTAGTAAGGGTTTTCAAGAACAATAGGTTTTGTTTTTGAAAATGATTATGCCATACACCCGCCAGGCAAGTGTGAGTGAGTCGGTGAGGACTCGTGATAATGGGTGATCATGTAGACATTCAAGTAGGATCACGTGTTTACTTGAGTGTGTGTTTACTTTGGAGCATTGAATATGCACTTAGGTGGAGAGTAACCCATTTAGGGTGATTCCACTACTGAGCGATAGCTCACCCTATCGAGGGATTATATTTTTCTGCACAAATGTTTGAGAATATCAACTCATTTAGAGGTTGATTTTGAAGCAGCTTCCCCGCTTTGTGGTTTTGATGGTTTTTGGACATAACATGTATTAGAATTGTAGATTTTAATATATGTTTGTGTTGGTATAAAAGTGTAATCAACTGTTGAATTATTGGGAGATAATTGGAGAATAGTTGTGATATCTATTTTTATGAGTATTGGTTTATGAGCCCAAGAGGCATTTTTACTCATGCTGGGATTATATTGCATATATTGGATTGTTTTGGACAAGATATGCAGGTTTTGTAATTGGGTAGAGCTCCCCGTACAAAGGAGACCGCCGATTTTCAAGTGGCTAGCCGGGTAACCCGACATCCACTTCAGATTCGCGGTTGACGGGTAGTCAAGGGACCCCGGTTCAAGGTCACGTAAAGACCGACGCATCTTCTTCCACATACTCTCTATCTTTTCTCTCTTTAGGTGTTTGAAGAAATTCCTCAGAGAAATTAGGAAATGGGTGTTTCTTTCAATATTTCCAAGCAGGGGAAGAGGTACATGCACACCAATGCTGCACGTGTTGGCTCTCAGACTGACGGCTAGTAGAATGAAACTGAGGTAGTGGTATATATATATATATATATATATATATATATATATATATATATATATATATATATATATATATATATATATATATATTTGTGTGTGTGCGTATGTACTGTGTGTGTAAGGATGAGCGGATGCATGTATGTATATATCTCTATAGTAATAGATGACCATTTTTATGAGTTCAAGATTACTGTTTGAAAGTCTGTAAGCCAATAATGTTTCCATGAAAAGCTCAAACACACAACTTAAGATTTTGAGGTGATTTATATGTGCTTCTTACAAATAACAGAAAACTCATGCATTTATCAAAAGATGATTAATTAGATATTTTGAAAATTTAATTGATTATTGTTCCTTGTTATAGATGCTGCTTATAGATTCACAGTCTATCATAAGTTTTTATTTTGGCTCAACATAAGCAAAGCTGATACAAGAGTCTCTCATATGATAACAAGATTCTTTCAATTTTTTTTTTTTTGCATTTGAAAGACTTCTAAGCGTGCCATAGGTGTGCAAAGGGCCCCGGCACTCTCATGCCACCATCGTTGAAATTTGACCGCATTATTTATGTTTTTGGGCGACGCCAAGTAGTGGAAGTTGTCATCATAGAAAAATGGGACCTGTGATCCAAAAAGATTACAAAAGTAGCTAGTATCATGCTTCAGAACTCAGGTCCCATTTCCAATTTTGTCCAATACCATTGGCTAGATCTTTTGCCGACAATGAACTTGCATTTCATTTTTTTAGCACTTCATAAATCTCATGTGCACGTTACACGTTTACTAAGAGCCTTGCACGGATCCAAACATTTACTGTTAACTCAGACTGATCCAAGAAGTTAGCTATTAAAATGATGGACTACACGGCTGCCCATGGTACTCAACACAGCTTCAGGCGAGAGGTTTTTTCCTAATCCTGCAAATTGAAGCTAGTGGGTTTCTTTTGTTAAAAAGGAGCTCTCAATTTCAAATGGTAACTAAATTGATTGGGATCATCACCTAGAAGCTTTGAAGGACAAAATTAGTTCAAGCTTTTATGTCTATAAATTCAATGACATAATTGAGCTTTATAATTACTATACTATGCATTTATTTCAAGGGACATGAATATGTATTGGACATAGCACTTTGAAAATTTAGATAATTGGTCTATCATGTGTATGCTCATTGTATGATCGACAAGCTAATTTGATCCATGTGCTCAAGTCATACAATTTAGTATTTTTTTTTACTGTTTAATTGAGTATACAGGCCAAGCGATATGAGATTTGAATAAAAAAATCGTCTTTTAAAATTTTGTCCTTTCAAGAACAGTAGTTTTGTAAGGTTTTTTCAAGCATTTAGGATTTTAAATCTACCAATACAACTCCAGTTTATATATTTTGTTTCTTGATATTGAGTTTTCTAGGTATATTATCCTTTTTCTACAACAACTGACGTGTTAATTTATACAAATCTTCAACGAACTGCTATTTTTTTTCCATTTTTGTATTAGGAAAGCACAATGGTAAGTTTAAATGATTCTCGGGATTTTTCTCCTCGTTTAGTTATTTGAACGGAATTTTCTTAGCTTTTATATACATTTCTTTATCTTTGACGAGCATTATGGTTCATTGTGTTGCATGAATTGGTATGATCATAATGTTTGATAAATTTAAGTCAATTTCATATATATATATATATATATATATTTGTGTGCGTGCTTGCGTGAGCGTGTGTGTGTTATTCCCGATGGATGGCATGTATGAGAGTGTCTTAGTAATAAATGACACTTTTACGTAGTTGAGGATTACTGTTTAAAGTCAAAATTCATTAATGTTTCCATGAAAGCCTGGGCACACAACTTAAGATTTTGAGGCAATTATATGTGTTTACAAAATGATAGAAAACTCATGCATTTATAAAAAGATGATTAATTATATTTTTTTAAAATTTACTGATTATTGTTCTTATTATAGATGGTGCTTATAGATTCATGCAATCATCATAGTTTTTATTTCGTCAACATAAGCAAGTCATGCAAGAGTCTCTCATCTCGATAACAAGATCTTTTTTTTTTTTTTTTGGGCATTTGTTAATTCCCATGTTTACACATAAAAAGTGCTGAAGGGCACGTGCAGCTTCTCACCATCGTTGAAATTTCTGACTCGCATTTATTATCATATGTTTTTATGTTGACACCAAGCAATGGAAGTTGTCATCATAGAAAATAACTGTGGATCCAAAAGTGATTACAAAAGTATCTAGATCATGTTGAACCCAGTCCCCTTCAATTCTTTGTCCAATACCATCATAAATCTTTTGTCTAACAACAAACTTGCATTTCCCTTTTAGCACTTTATAAATCTCATGTGCGCTGCTACATCGCTATAAAGAGTCTTGCACGGATCCAAACATTTACTAAGAACCTTACGCTTATCCAAGAAATTAGCTATCACAAAGATGGCCTACACACGGCGTCTCATGGTATTCAAATTATGTTTGCAAGGTTGTATGTGAGGTTTTTCCGAATCATGCAAATTGATGCTGGGTTTTCATTGTTAAAAAGGATTCTTAATTTCAAATGGTAACTAAATTGGATTGATCATCACTGAAGCTTTAAACACAAATTTAGTTCAAGCTTTTAAGTCTCTAAATTAATGATTGGTGAATTGTTCTTTTACAATTACGAATATGCATTGATTGCAAGGGACATGAATATGTATTGGACATAGAACTTTGAAATTTCAAATAATTGGTCTATCTTGTGTATGCTCATTGTATGATCGACAAGCTAATTTGATCCATGTGCTAAAGTCATACAATTTTAGCTTTGCTTTACCGTTTAATTGGGTATACATGCTGCTTTATTATGAGATTTGAATAAAATAATCAAGCCTTTTAAAATTTTGGTCTTTTCAAGAACGTAGTTTTAAGGTTTCAGGCATTTAGATTTTAAATCTACCAATACAACTCTTGTTTATAACTTTGTTTCTGATATTGAGTTTCTATGTATATTATCGTTTTTCTACAACAACTCCATTATGTTAATTATACAAATCCTCGCCAAATTTGAATCCATATTTTTTCATTTTTGTACTAGGAAAGACAATGGTAAGTTTAAATGGATTTTGGGGATTTTTCACCTAGTTTAGTTATTTGAACTGAATTTTCTTAGCTTTATATACATTTCTTTTCTTTGACGAGCATTATGGTTCATTGTGTTACTTGAATTATATGATCATAATAAGTTTGATAAATTTAAGGCAATATATATATATATATATATATATATATATATATATATATATATAAGATAAAGAGAGTATATATATATATATATAGTGGCAGAGTGCGTGTGTGTATGTATGGACGGGATGCAAGTATGTATATATGTCTTTAGTAATAGATGACACTTTATGTGTTGAGGATGATCACAGTTCGTAAACTAATGTTTCCATGAAAAGCTCAAACACACAACTTAAGATTTTGAGGTGGTCTATATGTTCTTCTTACAAATGATAGAAAACTCATGCATTTATCAAAAGATGATTAATTAGATATTTTGAAAATTTAATTGATTATTGTTCCTTATTATAGATGGTGCTTATAGATTCATGCACAATCATAAGTTTTTATTTTGGCTCAACATAAGCAGAGATGATACAAGAGTCTCTCATCTAATAACCAGATTCTTTTTTTTTTTTGGCATTTGTTAATTTCATGCGTGCACCATAGGTGTGCCAAGGACCGTGCAGTTCTCACCATCATTGAAATTTGACCGCATTATTTATGTTTTTTGGCCATGCCAAGTAGTGGAAGTTGTCATCTTAGAAAAATGGGACCTGTGATCCAAAAGGATTACAAAAGTAGCTAGGATCATGCTTTAGAACTCAGGTCCCATTTCAAATTTTGTCCAATACCATTGGCTAGATCTTTTGCCGACAATGAACTTGCATTTCATTTTTTTAGCTCTTTATTAATCTCATGTGCACGTTACACGTTTACTAAGAGCCTTGCACGGATCCAAACATTTACTAAGAACCTTGCGCTGATCCAATAAAATGGGCATTAAATGTGATGGTCTGCCACACCTGCCGCATGGTATCAAAATGATTTGTAAGGTTGTATGTGAGGTTTTTCCTAATCCCAAATCGGCTAGTGGGTTTCTTTTTTGTTAAAATGGAGATCTCAATTTCAAATGGTAATCAAATTGATTGGATCATCACCTGTGAAGCTTTGAAAGACAAATGAATGCTTATGTCTATAAATTAATGATTTGTGAATCAGCTTTTACAATTACGCATATGCATTTATTTCAAGGGACATGAATATGTATTGACATAAGTAATTTGGAAAGTAGATAATTGGTCTATCATGTGTATTCTCATTGTATGATCGACAAGCTAATTTGATCCATGTGCTCAAGTCAAGGCTACAATTTAGTATTTTCTTTATCGCTTAATTGAGTATACAGTTGCTTATATGAGATTTGAATAAAAAATCGTTTTTAAAATTTCGCCCTTTCAAGAGCAAAGAGTTTTGTAAGCAGTTTTTCAAAGCATTTATGATTTTAAATCTACCAATACAACCCCGTTTAGTGGTATTTGCTTTGATATTGACTTTTCTAGGTATATTATCCTTTTTCTACTACAACTGACATGTTAATTTATACAAATCCTCAAATTTGAATCCATATTTTTTCATTTTTGTACTAGGGAAAGACAATGGTAAGTTTAAATGGATTTTGGGATTTTTCACCTAGTTTAGTTATTTGAACTGTATTTTCTTAGCTTTTATATACATTTCTTTTTCTTTGACGAGCATTATGGTTCATTGTGTTACTTGAATTGGTATGATCATAATGTTTGATAAATTTAAGGCAATTTCATATATATATATATATATATATATATATATATATATATATATATATATATAAAGTGCGAGAGTGCATGTGTGTGTATGTATGGACGGATGCAAGTATGTATATATGTCTTTAGTAATAGATGACACTTTTTATGTGTTGAGGATGACTGTTTGAAAGTCTGTAAACCAATAATGTTTCCATGAAAAGCTCAAACACACAACTTAAGATTTTGAGGTGGTTTATATGTTCTTCTTACAAATGATAGAAAAACTGCATGCATTTATCAAAAGATGATTAATTAGATATTTTGAAAATTTAATTGATTATTGTTCCTTATTATAGATGGTGCCTATAGATTCACGCACAATCATAAGTTTTTATTTTGGCTCAACATAAGCGAAGCTGATACAAGAGTCTCTCATCTAATAACCGGATTCTTTTTTTTTTTTTGGCATTTGTTAATTTCATTCATGTGCCATAGGTGTGCCAAGGGCCGTGCAGTTCTCACCATCGTTGAAATTTGACCGCATTATTTATGTTTTTGGGCCATGCCAAGTAGTGGAAGTTGTCATCTTAGAAAAATGGGACCTGTGATCCAAAAGGATTACAAAAGTAGCTGGGGATCGCTTAGAACCGTGTCCCATTTCAATTTTGTCCAATACCATTGGCTAGATCTTTTGCTGACAATGAACTTGAATTTCATTTTTTTAGCACTTTATAAATCTCATGTGCACGTTACACGTTTACTAAGAGCCTTGCACGGATCCCAACATTTACTAAGAACCTTGCGATGATCCAAGAAATTAGCTATTAAAATGATGGTCTGCACACGGCGTCTCATGGTACTCAAATGATGTTTGTAAGGTTGTATGTGAGGTTTTTCCTAATCCTGCAAATCGAAGCTAGTGGGTTTCTTTTGTTAAAAAGGAGCTCTCAATTTCAAATGGTAACTAAATTGATTGGGATCATCACCTAGAAGCTTTGAAGGACAAAATTAGTTCAAGCTTTTATGTCTATAAATTAATGATTGGTGAATTGAGCTTTTACAATTACGAATATGCATTTATTTCAAGGGACATGAATATGTATTGGACATAGCACTTTGAAAATTTAGATAATTGGTCTATCATGTGTATTCTCATTGTATGATCGACAAGCTAATTTGATCCATGCTCGTCATACAATTCTAGTATTTTTTTATCAAGTAATTGGTATATTGTGCCAAGCGATATGAGATTTGAATAAAAAAATCGTTTTAAAATTTTGTCCTTTCAAGAACAGTAGTTTTGTAAGTTTTTTCAAGTATTTAGGATTTTAAATCTACCAATACAACTCCTGTTTATATATTTAGTTTCTTGATATTGAGTTTTCTAGGTATATTATCCTTTTTCTACAACAATCGACGGTTAATTTATGTTATTGAAATCTTCAAATTTGAATCCATATTTTTTCCATTTTTTGTACTAGGGAAAGACAATGGTAAGTTTAAATGGATTTCCGGGATTTTTCCCTGCTTAGTTATTATTTGAACTCAATTTCAAATTTTTATATACATTTCTTTATCTTTGACGAGCATTATGGTTCATTGTGTTGCATGAATTGGTATGATCATAATGTTTGATAAATTTAAGTCAATTTCATATATATATATATATATATATAGCATATATATATATATATATATATATATATATATATATATATATATATATATATATATATATATGGTTTAAAGTAAGTGCAAGTGAGCGTGTGTGTGTATGTCTCTGACGGATGCAAGTATGTATATATGTCTTTAGTAATAAATGCAGACACTTTTATGGAGTTGAGGGATTATCGTTTCGAAAAGTTCGAAATTCAATAATGAAGCCATGAAAATCTCAAGCACACAGTTTTAAGATTGAGATGTTTATATAAAGCTTTACAAATGATAGAAAACTCATGCATTTATAAAAAGATGATTAATTAGATTGTTTTTAAAATTTAATTGATTATTGTTCCTTATTATAGATGGTGCTTATAGATTCATGCACCATCATAAGTTTTTATTTTGGCTCAACATAAGCAAAGCTGATGCAAGAAGCCATCCGATGAACAAGATCTTTTTTTTTTCGACATTTGTTAATTCCCATGCTTAAGGGCCATAGGTGTGCCTCAAGGGGCCCGTGCAGTTCTCACCATCGTTGAAATTTGACTGCATTATTTATGTTTTTATGCCACACCAAGTAATGGAAGTTGTCATCATAGAAAAATGGGACCTGTGATCCAAAAGGATTACAAAAGTATCTAGGATCATGCTTTAGAACCCAGGTCCCCTTTCCAATTTTGTCCAATACCATTGGCTAAATCTTTTGTCGACAATGAACTTGCATTTCACTTTTTTAGCACTTTATAAATCTCATGTGCACGTTACACGTTTACAAAGAGTCTTGCACGGATCCAAACATTTACTAAGAACCTTACGCTTATCCAAGAAATTAGCTATCACAAAGATGGTCTGCACACAGCGTCTCATGGTATTCAAATTATGTTTGCAAGGTTGTATGTGAGGTTTTTCCGAATCATGCAAATTTATGTTAGTGGGTTTCTTTTGTTAAAAAGGAGCTCTTAATTTCAAATGGTAACTAAATTGATTGGGATCATCGCCTAAAAGCTTTGAATGACAAATTTAGTTCAAGCTTTTAAGTCTCTAAATTAATGATTGGTGAATTGTTCTTTGCTAACGAATATGCATTGGATTACAAGGACATGAATATGTATTGGACATAGAACTTTGAAATTTCAAATAATTGGTCTATTCTTAGTGTGATGCTCATTGTATGATCATGTTTACTTTGATCCATGTGCTAAAGTCATACAATTTAGTTTTTGTTTTTATTGTTTAATTGGGTATACATGCCAAGCGATATGAGATTTGAATAAAAAAATCATCTTTTAAAATTTTGTCTTTTCAAGAACAGTAGTTTTTTAAGGTTTTTTAAGGCATTTAGGATTTTAAATCTACCAATACAACTCTTGTTTATAAATTTTGTTTCTTGATATTGAGTTTTCTATGTATATTATTGTTTTTCTACAACAACTGACATGTTAATTTATACAAATCCTCAAATTTGAATCCATATTTTTCATTTTTGTACTAGGAAACATAATGCAGGCTTAAATGGATTCTCGGATTTTTCACCTGGGTTTAGTTATTTGAACCCTAATTTTCTTGAATTTTTATATACATTTCTTTTTCTTTGGAGCGAGCATTATGTTCATTTTAAAGCATTGAATTGTATGACCATAATGTTTGAAGACAATTTAAGTCATTCTCATTTATATATATATATATATATATATATATATATATATATATATATATATATATATATATATATATATATATAGTGCGAGAGTGCGCGTGTGTGTATGTATAACGACAAAGTGTATATGTCTTAGTAATAGATATACTTTTTATGTGTTGAGATTACTGCTTGAAAGTTCAGAAACCAATAATGTTTCATGAAAAGCTCAAACACACAACTTAAGATTTTGAGGTGGTCTATAGTTCTTCTTACAAATGATAGAAAAACTCAAGGCATTTACTCAAAAGATTATTAATTAGATATTTTGAAATTTTAATTGATTATTGTTCCTTATTATAGATGGTGCTTATAGATTCATGCTCAATCATAAGTTTTTATTTCTGCTCAACATAAGCAGAGCTGATACAAGAGTCACTCATCTAATAACCAGATTCTTTTTTTTGGTTTGTTACTCCTCTATGCGTGTACCATAGGTGCCAAGGACCGTATAGCTTCACCATCATTGAAATTTGACCGCATTATTTATGTTTTTTGGCCATGCCAAGTAGTGTAAGTTGTCTTCTTAGAGAAATGGGACCTGTGATCCAAAAGGATTACAAAAGTAGCTAGGATCATGCTTTAGAACTCAGGTCCCATTTCCAATTTTGTCCAATACCATTGGCTAGATCTTTTTCCGACAATGAACTTGCATTTCATTTTTTTAGCACTTTATAAATCTCATGTGCACGTTACACGTTTACTAAGAGCCTTGCACGGATCCAAACATTTACTAAGAACCTTGCGCTGATCCAAGAAATTAGCTATTAAAATGATGGTCTACTACCTGCCTCATGGTACTCAAATGATGTTTGTAAGGTTGTATTGTGAGGTTTTCCTAATCCTCGCAAATCAAAGCTAGTGGGTTTTTGTTAAAAAGGAGCTCAATTTCAAATGGTAACTAAATCTGATTGGGATCATCACCCCAGAAGCTTTGAAGGACAAAATTTAGTTCAAGCTTTTTATGTCTATAAATTAATGGATTAGAATCGAGTTTTTACAATTACGCATATGCATTTATTTCAAGGGACATGAATATGTATTGGACATAGCACTTTGAAAATTTAGATAATTGGTCTATCATGTGTATTCTCATTGTATGATCGACAAGCTAATTTGATCCATGTGCTCAAGTCAGCGCAATTTCATTACCGCGAATTTGAGTATACGTACTGCTTATATGAGATTTGAATAAAAAAATCGCCTTTAAAATTCGTCCTTTCAAGAACAGTAGTTTTGTAAGTTTTTTTTCAAGTATTTTATGATTTTAAATCTACCAATACAACTCCCAAGAGAGTTTTGTTTCTTGATATTGAGTTTTCTAGGTATATTATCCTTTTTCTACAACAATTGACGTGTTAATTTATACAAATCCTCAAATTTGAATCCATATTTTTTCCATTTTTGTACTAGGGAAAGACAATGGTAAGTTTAAATGGATTCTGGGATTTTTCTCCTAGTTTAGTTATTTGAACTGAATTTTCTTAGCTTTTATATACATTTCTTTTTCTTTGACGAGCATTATGGTTCATTGTGTTGCATGAATTGGTATGATCATAATGTTTGATAAATTTCAAGTCACCTCATTATATATATATATATATATATATATATATATATATATATATATATATATATTTGTGTGGGTGCGTGCGTGAGCTTGTGTGTGTATGTCTGGATGGATGCAAGTATGTATATATGTCTTTAGTAATAGATGACACTTTTTATGAGTTGAGGATTACTGTTTTAAAGTCTGCAAATCAATAATGTTTCCATGAAAAGCTCAAACACACAACTTAAGATTTTGAGGCGGTCTATATGTGCTTCTTACAAATGATAGAAAACTCATGCATTTATCAAAGATGATTAATTAGATATTTTGAAAATTTAATTGATTATTGTTCCTTATTATAGATGGTGCTTATAGTGTAAAACCCCAACCTTATTGAATGTTATAATAGTAGTTATTGAACTGATTTGAGGTCTAATGATAGAAGCGAGAGTGGATTAGAATTTAGAACGCTCTGGACATCATTTGGGCATGAAGTGAAAATTTTCGAAAATTGTAACCGGGTGCCCTAATGAATAGTGATTTTTTTCTTATTTTATCCGGATGGAGGGGTTGCAAAGGGATTTTTAAGAAAATTTCAGTTCCTATGACTTTGAACTGATATTTAGAAGATAATGGGAGATTTAAGTGAATAGTGATTTCCTCGGGATTCCAAATTTGGAGTCATACGGGGTTTTTCTAAATTGAGCCGAAAAATACGAAAAAGGTTCGGGAATAAACCACAGCACAATCCAAACCTAATAAAGCTTTTGGGAAAACCAGAGTCCGTTTTAGATGTTTCCAGGATTCAACGCACTGCACAATACGCTATTGTCCCGGATACCGATTTAATGATTTTAACCGATTTCTGGTGATTTCGCGCAGCCCGAAATTCACTGCGGAAGGGATTTAGTTAAAATATTTTATGTTCAAATTTAAATATAAGATGACCATGTGAATATTTTTGACATATAATTGATATAAAAGCGTGAAAGGCGAACCGGTATAAAAATCGCCATAACGGGAGATATTTAATCATCAGCCAATCAAAAATCTTTTCTTAATGGCTGGGTTATGATTTAAATAATGGGTAAATGACTTGGTCTCATGGGAATGGACCAATGAGAAGCTTGGATAAAAGAGTAATTCACTTTAAACCAACCAATGATATTTTTTTTACTTAAGGGCACTTTTGGAATAATATTTTAAAGTCTAAAATTTGGGATTTAAGTGCTCAAAAGAGGGGATCACGAGAGGAGAGGAAAGAAAGGAGAAAAGAGAGAAAAGAAAGGGAAGAAAGGAGAAAGAGGAAGAGAAAGCACAGCAAAGTGGAGAGGTGAGCTTTTCTTCCTTCAAGCTTTCCAAGTGCTCTCATGCGAGCAGCAAGGGAGAGGAGCCAAAGGAAACCAAGAACAAAAAGTGTTTTACGGTGGGAAAGTTAGGGTTTGATGTTTTTCATGTCTAATGTTTTGATTTTCTTGTATGGATGTTAAATTAGTGGCATTTAGGGTTGAATGATGATGATTTTGAGATAAATTGAGAAAGCCATGGATTAGATTAGGGTTTTGACAAATCAAGTGAGTAAGGGTTAGGGTTTGATAGTGAATTGTGTGTGATATGTTGAAATGGGTGTATATGCATCAGATTTAAGTGTTTAGAGGAAAGAAAAATGGAAGAGAAATTAATTTTGGTACTCTTGGGCAGCAGTCTCGGTACAGGAAATGTCCTGTTTTCTGTTTTGAATTAGTTTTTAGTGAGTTTTGGCTATAACTTGCTCATTTCAGATCGGAATTGAGCGATTCAAAATTCTGGGGTAAAATAGACTTCTAGAGGAAAATTTATCTGAAGTAAGTTCATGCAAATTGTAAACTTAAAGTGCCCAGAAAATGGTCCAAAGTGGAGCTATGTGCAGATTCTGTTCTGCCAAACTGAGTTATTTGTTGTGCAGATTGTGTTATATGGTTGAGGGCTTTTTAGAGACGAATTTTAAATTGAAAATTTAAAGAGATGTTATTTGATATATCGCTGAACTGATCTGAGAGTTTCATAAATTAGACCGTTTGAATAATTTTGAGTCAAAGTCTATAGGGTATGGTTGGAAAAAGGTTGGCCAAAATGAATGAGTTTTTAGTGCTTAAGGTAATTTGTTCATTTGGCTTTAAATGAATGTGTATGGTGGATTGAAATGGAAGTTATGATTAATGTATAGTTGTGGTTTTCTTGAAAAAAGGTGAAAAGGACTATCGGATCGGAAACGGAATTGACGGAAGCAAGCTTACTGAGCTATGAACCGTGAGTGAAAAATGATATTTTGAAAAAAATGAGTTTTTAAAAGTGAATGGTTTTAATGTTAATAAAAAGTTTAATGGAAATGTTTATGTACATGCTATGCATATGGAAATGTTTTATCTTGCATCAATATATATATTTATATGTATGCATATGATAAAGGTTAAGAAAGCTGAATGTGTGAAGAATGCATATGTGTTTTAATGATAAAGGAAAGGGATATAATGTATTATACATGTATATGAAATATGTATGCACATGTTAAAGTATTATGAAAGTTTTAAGATGTGCAAGAATGCGGCTATGTGTTCAATGATCAAGCAAAGGATTTAAATGTGTTTACAAATGTATTTGAAGAAATGTTTTACTCGATGGTTACCTCTAACCCCTATGACTGTTATGACCGGAGCATCGGTCGAAGTACTTTAAGCGTGTATGATTTAGAGGGTAGTTATAGGTTACTAATCGAGGGAGGGAAATAGTGTCTAGAGTAATATCCTTACACGTGATAAAGTGCTATGATCAGAACTCCTATGCAAAGCGTGAGTTTCTCCAGCCGTAGTGGTTATGACCGAATGTGACTGCCCTTTCACCGCTGCGACTGAAAATCGCTCTCGTGTGTTTATTCCCGGGTTCCATCGTAAAGAATGAAAGAAAGAAATAAAGGAAGAAAGGTTAAGGCATAAATGCTTAAAGCATAAATGAATTTTGCAAATGCATAAGTATCTATTGAAAGAAGTTTACGTATAAATGCTTAAAGTATAAATGGATTTTAAATGCATAAGTATTTATTGAAAGAAAGTTTAAAGTATAAATGTTTAAAGCATAAATTGATTCTAATGGTATAAGTATTTATGAGAAAGTTTAAAGCATAAATGTTTAATGTATAAATGGATTTTAATTGTATAAGTATGTATTATTTTGGTATGTACCGAAAATGTTATTTTAATGAAAATGTACACTCATCGCCCTTAGCTCATTCTTTCCGTGTGTTTCAAAACATTTTCAGACCCAAGACAAAAAGGCCATGTGAGGTCACTCCCGTGCAAAGTGAGTCAGCGACGAGGAGACGACGCATGTGACTCGCTTTGAAAATAATTTGCATATTGTATATGTGAATATTTTTGTCATGTTTTGATAAAATTATGCATGGAATTGAAGAAGGTTTAAATGTTTTGATGATTTGAAAGAAATAAATGTATATATATGTATATTGTGTTAGATCGGGTTGTGACTTGTTCTAATATGGAAGTTGATGAATCGTTTAGAAGTGTTTTTAAATGTTTTCATCAGGTTTTGTAAATTTGGGAAAGTCCAAAAACAGAGGTGACTCAGTCGATTTTCCGAAAAATCTAAGTGTTGAAAAGAAAAGAAAGAAATTTTTTTAGCACTTCGTCTCAAGATTATTTTTAAAAGATATGTAAGAATTGTAGCGGTCAGCCCACGGATTTTAATTTATGGTTTTAAGGAAAAGTTTCTATATCCGTTGGAGTGCCGGGAGGTCCCCTCGGGTTCATGAGGTTAATCCGGGTCGGGATCCTTCATATAGATTCACGCACAATCATAAGTTTTTATTTTGGCTCAACATAAGCAAAGCTGATACAAGAGTTTCTCATCTAATAACCGGATTCTTTTTTTTTTTTTTTGGCATTTGTTAATTTCATGCATGCGCCATAGGTGTGCCAAGGGCCGTACAGTTCTCACCATCGTTGAAATTTTACCGCATTATTTATGTTTTTGGGCCATGCCAAGTAGTGGAAATTGTCATCTTAGAAAAATGGGACCTGTGATCCAAAAGGATTACAAAAGTAGCTAGGATCATGCTTTAGAACTTATGTCACATTTCCAATTTTGTCCAATACCATTGGCTAGATCTTTTGCTGACAATGAATTTGAATTTCATTTTTTTAGCACTTTATAAATCTCATGTGCACGTTACACTAATAAGAGCCAAATGATCTCAACATTTACTAAGAACCTTGCGATGATCCCGCAATTAGCTATTAAAACGACGGCCTGGCACACCGCCTCATGGTACTCAAATGATGTTTGTAAGGTTGTAAGTGAGGTTTTTCCTATTCCTGCAAATCGAAGCTAGTGGATTTCTTTTGTTAAAAAGGAGCTCTCAATTTCAAATGGTAACTAAATTGATTGGGATCATCACCTAGATGCTTTGAAGGACAAAATTAGTTCAAGCTTTTATGTCTATAAATTAATGATTGGTGAATTACTTCTAGCAATTACAAGATATGCATTTATTTAGTAAGGGACATGAATATGTATTAGACATAGCACTTTGAAAATTTAGATAATTGGTCTATCATGTGTATTCTCATTGTATGATCGACAAGCTAATTTTGATCCATGTGCTCAAGTCATACACTTAGTATTTTTTTATCGCTTAATTGAGCATACATGCCGTTTGATATGAGAAGATTTTGAATAAAAAATCGCTCTTTTAAAATTCTTCTTGTCCTCTCAAGAATCAGAGTTTTGTATGCTTTTTCAAGCATTTAGGATTTTAAATCTACCAATACAACTCCCTGCTTATATATTTAGCTTTCGATATTGAGTTTCTAGGTATACATATCCTTTTTACAACATTTGACGTTAATTTATACAAATCCTCAAATTTGAATCCGTATTTTCTTCCATTTTACTAGGAAAGATATTACCAGTAAGTTTAAATGATTCTCGGGATTTTTCTCCTGCTTTAGTTATTTGAACTGAATTTTTCATTTTTATATACATTTCTTTTTCTTGACGAGCATTATGGTTCATTGTGTTGCATGAATTGGTATGATCATAATGTTTGGATAATTAAGTCACTTTCATTATATATATATATATATATATATATATATATATATATATATATATATATATATATATATATATATATATATTTGTGTGCGTGCGTGCGTGAGCGTGTGTGTGTATGTCTGGATGGATGCAAGTATGTATATATGTCTTTAGTAATAGATGACACTTTTTATGAGTTGAGGATTACTGTTCGAAAGTCTGTAAATCAATAATGTTTCCATGAAAAGCTCAAACACACAACTTAAGATTTTGAGGCGGTCTATATGTGCTTCTTGCAAATGATAGAAAACTCATGAATTTATCAAAAGATGATTAATTAGATTTTTTTTCAAATTTAATTGATTATTGTTCCTTATTATAGATGGTGCTTATAGATTCATGCACTATCATAAGTTTTTAATTTGGCTTAACATAAGCAAAGTTGATACAAGATTCTCTCATTTGATATAAAGATCTTTTTTTTTTTTTTTTTTTTTGCATTTATACTTCATGCTTATACATATGGCCAAGGTCTGCAGGTAGTTCTCACCATCGCGAAATTTGACCGCATTATTTATGTTTCTAGGCCACGCCTGGCAATGGAAGCTGTCATCATAGAAAATGGGAATCTGTAATCCAAAAGGGCCATAAAGTATCTAGGATCATGCTTAGAACCCGTGTCCCTTCCAATTTTGTCCAATACCATTGGCTAAATCTTTATTAATACGAACTTGTACTAATCTTTAGCACTTTATAAATCATGTGCATGTTAAGCACAAAGTACAAATAATGTACCTGATCCAACATTTCTTACTAAGAACCTTACGCTAATCCAAGAATTGAAGCACAAAAGATGGTCTACACACGGCTGCCTCTGGCGGTATCTTCAAGCCAAATTATGTTTGCAAGGTTGTATGAAGTTTTTCCTTAATCACAAATCGAAGGCAGGGTTTCTTTTTGTTAAAATGAGCTCTTAATTTCAAATGGTAACTAAATTGATTGGGATCATCGCTAGAAGCTTGAACAGGACAAATTAGTTCAAGCTTTTATGTCTATAAATTAATGATTGGTGAATTGTTCTTACACCACGTAATGGCGCATTGATTACAAGGGACATGAATATGTATTGGACATAGAACTTTGAAATTTTAAATAATTGGTCTATCATGTGTATGCTCATTGTATGATCGACAAGCTAATTTGATCCATGTGCTATAGTCATACAATTTAGTTTTTGTTTTTACTGTTTAATTGGGTATACATGCTGCTTTATAGTAGATTTTGAATAAAAATCGCTCTTTTAAAATTTTGTCCTTTCAAGAACAAAGAGTTTTTAAGATTTTTTTCGTGCATTAGGATTTTAAATCTACCAATACAACTATTGTTTATAAATTTTGTTTCTTGATATTGAGTTTTCTATGTATATTATCGTTTTTCTACAACAACTGACATGTTAATTTATACAAATCCTCAAATTTGAATCCATATTTTTTCATTTTTGTACTCGGGAAAGACAATGGTAAGTTTAAATGGATTCTGTGATTTTTCTCCTAGTTTAGTTATTTGAACTGAATTTTCTTAGCTTTTATATACATTTCTTTTTCTTTGACGAGCATTGTGGTTCATTGTGTTACTTGAATTGGTATGATCATAATGTTTGATAAATTTAAGTCAATTTTATATATATATATATATATATATATATATATATATAGTGCGAGCAAAAAAAGGTGCGCGTGTGTGTGTGTGTATGGATGGATGCAAGTATGTATATATGTCTTTATTAATAGATGACACTTTTTATGTGTTGAGGATTACTGTGAGACCCCCACCCTTCGTGACCACCTCATGGGTACCCTTCAAAGTGAAGCTCACTCAAGGTGATATCCTCATTCCACCAGTTCCTTTCGCTTTCTTTGATTTTAACCCAGATCTTAGTTCATCGGAAAGAGCTGCGCCAACCGAGCTAGTAGCCCGCTTATACCAGATGCTTCCCTATTGGACTAAAGACCCTAGGTCCCGGGTTCGACCGCCCCATTGTAAAACCCCAACCTTATTGAATGTTAAGTAATAGTAGTTATTGAACCTATTTGAGGTCTAATGATAGCGAGGGGTGGATTAGAATTTAGAATCTGCTCTGACATCATTTAAAGAAGCTGAAGTGAAAATTTCAAAATTGTAACCTGTGTGCCCTAATGAATAGAAAGGCATTTTTTTCTTATTTTATCCGGATGGAGGGGTTAAAGGGATTTTTTAGAGAAAATTCTCAGTCTTAAGGACTTTGAACTGACATTTAGAAGAGACTGGGAGATTTAAGTGAATAGTGATTTCTGACCGGAATTTGGAGTCATACAAATTTTTCTTTAAATCGGGTCGAAAATACGAAAAGGTCCGAATAAATCATAAAGACTGAACTAAACTGAATAAAGTGAAACTGAGTCCGTTTGGATAGTTTCCAGTGATTCGAACGTACCGGTAATAACACGCTATTGTCCCAGATTACCGATTTTAATGATTTTAACTGACAAGGACAGAGCCTAAATTCACTGTGGAAGGATTTAGTTAAAATATTTTATGTTCAAATTTAAACATAGACAATTATAGAATATTTTTGACATAATCGATATAAAAGTTAAAGAAAAGGCGAAATCGCATAAAACTGCTGGTACTGAGAGCTGACTGTACAGTTTAACAAAATCTTCTTAATGGCTATTGTTATGATTTAAATAATGGTAAATGACTTGGTCTCATGGAACGACTTCAATGAGGCTTGACAAAAGAGTAATCTAATTTTAAACCAACCAATGATATTTTTTTTACTTAAGGGCACTTTTGGAATAATATTTTAAAGTCTAAAATTTCGGGGACAAGTGCTCGCATGAGGGATCACGTGAGGGAGAGGAAAGAAAGGGAGAAAAGAGAGAAAGAAAGGGAAGAAAGGAGAAAGAGAGAGGGAGTTAAATCCAAGTTGGGGAGGTGAGTTTTCTTTGTTTTTCAAGCTTTCAAGTGATTCAAGTGGTAATCAAGGAGAGGAGCCAGCGAAGAACTCAAGAGCCTTCAAGTAAGTTTTCATGGTGGGAAAGTTAGGGTTTGATTGTTTTCCATGTTTAATGTCTAAATTCTTGTATGGATGTTAAATTAGTGGCATTTAGGTTAATGATGATGATTTTGAGATAAATTGAGAAAGCTATGGATTAGATTAGGTTTTGACAAATCAAGTGAATGAATGGTTAGGGTTTGATGTGGACTCTTTGTGTGAGATGTTGAAATGGGTATATCAGATTTAAGTGTTAGAGTGAAAGAAAATGGAAGAGAAAACACAATTTGTAAATTCTTGGGCAGCAGTCTCGGTACAGGAAATGTCCCTGTTTTCTGTTTTGACTAGTTTGGTATTTTGGCCATAACTTGCTCATTTCAGATCGGAATTGAGTGATTCAAAATTCTGGGTAAAATAGACTTTAGGGAAAATTTATCTGAAGTAAGTTTATGCAATTGTAAAACTCTAAAGTGCCCATAAAATGTCCCAAAGTGGAGCTATGTAGAGATTCTGTTCTGCCAAACTGAGTTATTTGTTGTGCAGACGTGTTATGGTTGAGGGCTTTAGAGGACGGAAATTCTTAAAATTGAAAATTTAAAGAGACAGCGCTATTTGGATATATCAAGAACTGATTCGAGAGTTTCAAATTTTGAAGACTGTTTGAATAATTTATGTCAAAGTCTATAGGGTATGGTTAAAAAAGGCCAAAATGAATGAGTTTTTAGTGCTTAAGGTAATTTGTTCATTTGGCTTTAAATGAATGTGTATGGTGGATTGAAATGGAAGTTATGATTAATGTATAGTTGTGGTTTTCTTGAAAAAGGTGAAAAGGACTATCGGACGGGAAACGGGAATTCGACGGGAAGCAAGCGGATTGAGCGGTGAACTGTGAGTGAAAATGATATTTTGAAAATTTAGTTTTTAAAAGTGAATGGTTTTAATGTTAAAACTGAAAGTTTAATGTAAATTTTTATGTAAATGTTAAGGCATATGGAAATGTTTTATATTGCATTGTTTTACCTTGCATCAATGCATATATTTATATGTGTATTAAACATGTATGCATATGCTGGCGGCACAAGAAAAAGCCAAAACGTTTTAAAGTATGCATATGTTTTAATGATAAAGTAAAGATTTAAATGTATTTATAAATGTGATTAAGAAATGTTTCTACCGATGGTTACCCTAAACCCCTTATGATCAGAGACCGATATCGGTCGGCACTTTGGGGCTGTGGCGATTAAGAGGGTAAAGTTATAGGTTACTAATCGAGGGAGGGAAATAGGTGTTCAGAGTAATAATCCTTACATATCCTTTACACGTGATAAAGTACTACACCTGAACCCACGCAGCCAGCTTCCGCAAATGGTGTAAAGGTGACTGAATGTGACTGGCCCTCACCGCCGCACTGAAACTCGTCGTGTGTTTATTCCCCTCGGGTTCCATCAGAAAGAATGAAAGAAAGAAATAAAGAAAGAAAGTTTAAGGCATAAATGCTTAGCTACAATGGATTTTAAATGCATAAGTATTTATTGAAATAAAGTTTAAGGCATAAATGCTAAAGCATAAAATGGATTTTAAATGATAAGTATTTTATTGAAATAAAGTTTAAGGCATAAATGTTTAAAGCATAAATTGATTTTAATGGTATATATTTATTGAAAGAAAGTTTAAGGCATAAATGTTTAATGGCAAATGGATTTTAATTGTATAAGTATGTATTATTTTGGTATATACCGGAAATGTTATCTAAATGAAATACACTCAATCGGGCTCGCGAATTTCACTCTTCCATAATGCTTCACAAATATTTCAGACTCCGAGACAGTACGGTAGAGCAATTCTCCGTGGCAAAGGAGTCGAGCTATCGAGGAGACGACGCATTTGACGCATTGAAAATAATTTGCATATTGTATATGTGAATATTTTGTCATGTTTTGATAAAATTATGCATTTAATCAAGTTAAGGTTTAAATGTTTTGATGATTTGAAAGAAATAAATGGTATATATATGTATATTGTGTTTGATTGGGTTGTGGACGAGGAGTCCCATTATGGAAGTTGATGAACAGTTTAGAAGTGTTTTTAAATGTTTTCATCAGGTTTTGTAAATTTGGGAAAGTCCAAACAGAGGAAACTCCGCCGATTTTCCGAAAAATCTAAGTGTTGGAAAAGAAAAGAAAGAAATTTTAGCACTTCGCTTCCGCATTATTTTTAAAAGATATGTGAAGAATTGTAAAGGGCCTGCCCTAATGGATTTTAATTTATGGTTTTAAGGAAAGCCTCTATATCTCTGGCTTGAGCGCCGGAGGTCCCCTGCTCATGAGGTTAATCCGGGAATGATCCTCAACATGGTATCGTGAGCTGTAGGTTTTGAAAATGTTATAAAGATTGAAAATTTATGTGATTTTAAAATCATATATGCATTACATGACATATTAATTTTAATTCACGTAAATGCGTCATTAAGGCCAACACCCCACCAGAGAGCTCCGAGGGGCAAGAGTGTACCACCACCCGAGGAACATGTTGATTTAGTCTCTGCTGTGATGTTCCTCCAATCTCGCAAAGACAGCTAGGGCCGCCACCGCCCCGAGGTCGCAGGAGGACGTATACCTTTAGAGCAAATGGCCTGATGTTAGCCACAACATTTAATCAAATTTCCGTGAGCCGACAAAGGTCCATCGAGGATAAGGAAATTAGAAAGAAATTATGATGGTAGAGAGATCCCGGAAGGCATGGTCGTGGGCTAGAGGGTAATGAGATGGTTAATTGAAAATGCATGGGTTTAATTTAGCTTAAGTGAATCAATGACATTAAGTGAATTGTTAATTGTAATTGTTGAGAAAATGGAAGAAATTGAAGACATGAATTGATGAATGTGTACTGTAGGATTGTGCCACCCTAGGAAAAGCATGGAAAAGCGATTGTTACAACAGAAAGTGATTATCAGAGTTGTGAGTTTTTAAGCAGACTTGATATTATTAGATATCCATGACTTTGATGTTATATTAGGCATGGATTTACTATCTAGACATCATGCTACAAAGGATTGTTATAGGAAAGAGGTTAGGTTCTATAAGCCAAGGAAGACAGAGGTTGTTTTATGTGGGTTACGGAAAATACTACCTACCAATAATATGACAGTTATGTGGGCTAGTAAAATACTTCGAAAGTTATATCAAAGGTACCTAGCTTATGCTATTGAGGTGAGGGATAATGGTAGTCGAATGGAAGATATTCTCGATAGTCAAATACTTCTGATGTATCTTATGATCTCTTCATAAAAAAAAATATATAGCATATATATATATATATATATATATATATATATATATATATACTTTAGATTGAAATGACCCCTAGACGTAACTAATTGCTAAGGCAATCTTATATGATACCTTAAAAAGTTGAGAACTGAAGAATTGAAAGTATATAAATGGATGAGCTATATAAGGCTTGAAACAGCTGTAGTACTTCGCCTTGGGAGCCGGCTCGTTTATAAAAAAAAAAAAAACATGATGAAAGTTTAAGATTGTATATTGATTACATAGAGTTGAATAAAGTGAAAATACTAATCAACACCCATTTATACGATTGGATGATCTTTGATCAATTGTGAACGAGGGTATTTTTGAAATGGATCTAAGCTCGTGTTACCATCAATTAAAGATTAGGTCGTGAGGATGTTCCTATGACAACTTTGAAAACACGGTATAGGCATTATGAGTTTATCATGCTGCTGACTAACTTATTCAGCCGCTTATGGATCTTATGAATGTGGATCTTTCAAAATTTTTATTTAGACTAGTTTGTTATAGTATTCATTGATGACATTTTAATCTATTTAAGCAATAATGAAGATCATGAGGAGCATCTAAGTAAATTCTATTTACTTAGTATGCCAAACTTAGTAAATTCTAGTTCTGGTTAGACAGTGTTGCCTTTCTAAGGCATGTGATTTCAGTGAAGGGGGTTTCTGTTGATCCTCAAAAGATCGAGAAAATTGTGAACTGAAAACCACCTACGAATGTGACGTAGATACAAAGTTTTCGAAGTACAGGCATATCGGAAGGTTGTTAAGGATTTTCAAAGTTAGCGGATCCTTGACTAAATTGACAAGGAAAGATGAAAAGTTTCTATGGTAAGAGACATGTCGAAAAGATTCATGAACTAAAAAGGAATTTGACTTTCGCCTAGTTCTTACACCACAGTGGCAAGAAGCATATACAAGATATCAGGATGCTTCTGTGACGTGAGCCAGGTGTGTTAATGCAACATGAAAAATGTGATAGCATATGATTTAAGGCAATTGAAAAGCATGAGCAGTAATTATCCGAGACATAACCTTAGAGTTGGCTGTTGTAGCCTTTGCTCTACGTATATGGAGGCATTACCGATATGGAGTTGCATGTAAAATTTTTACAGATCACAAGAACAGGTAATATTTATTCACATAGAAAAAGTTAAATATGAGACAGAGGAGATGGGTTGAACTCATTAAGGATTATGAGTGCACTATTGAGTACCATCAGGGAAATGTTAATGTGGTAACTGATGCTCTTAGTAGGAAGCCTACGGGTTCCATATCTCACCTAAAGGTTGTGTACTCTCGGGATTTATGGAATCAGTCTTAGGTGCGAGACTAGAATTGACAGATATTATCCCAGACTAATAGACAAGGTAAGGAGCCATAGACTCAAGATACGATCATGATTAAATTGAAAAGGAAGCCGAAGCTCAGGCGCTTAAAAGGATTTTTAGTACGGGCATATGGTATAGTGATGATAGGTCACAGGTTATGTGTACTAGATGTGGGAAGATTAAAGAAATAAATTATGGGAGAGGCTCACTCTTCTGCATATGCGATGCATCAGGGAAACACTAAAATATATCATACCCTAAGGGAATACTAAAGGTGGAGGGGTATAAAGAAAGATGTTGCGGGCACTTATTTCTAAATGTCTCATTTGTCAAAAGTTAAGGTCGAACATCAAAGATTTGTGGTTCTTATAGACTCTTCCGATCCCTCGAAATGGGAGAGAATCATGATGGATTTTTTTTTTTATTTCCACTTTGCCAGAGTGGTTATGACGTGATATAGGTGATTGTGGATAGATTATCAAATCTACCACTTCCTACCTATGGAAAATAGTGACTTAGTTGAGAAGTTATCGTTGTATATAAAAGAGATCAGACGACTTCACGGATGACCAACTGGAAGAGCCATACGTACATTGGAAGTTATGCTCACGCTTGTGTGTTAGAGTTTAAAGGAAGTTAGAAAGACATTTACCATTAATGGAGTTTTCCTACAATAATAGTTATCATGCAAGCATTTGAAATGGCGCCTTATGATGCCTTTATATGGAAGGAAGTGTAGACTCCATTATGTTTGGGATGAGGAAGGAGAGAAAATTTTAGGTTCATAAATTGTCTGTGCTACAACAGATAATGTTAAAGTTATCATGATAGATTAAAGATGTTTCAAGATTGACGTAGTGCCATGTTGATAACCCAAGGAGAGATTTGGAATTTTAGGCGGATTGGGGTATTTATGAGGATATCACCTGAAAGGTGTTTATATTCTGAAGAAAGGGAAGTTAAGTCCTCTCATGGCTGGACTTTATGAAATTAAGGGCACACTGGAGAGGTAGCGTTTGCTGAGGTTAAGCACTTCCGAATTGGCTGTAATACATGACATATTTTACATTTTCTATGCTTTGAAAGTATATACATTCTTCACATGTGTTAAGAGATCAACCTATTGAATTGAAAGAAGGACTTGACGACGAAGAAAGACCGGGTTCAAATTGTTGACTGAATGAGACAGGTCTGAAAACAAAGTGATTCCTTTAGTAAAGGTATGTGGATGAATCACGTAGAGAGGAAGCAACATGAGAATTTAAATTTCGCAGGATCGAATTTTTATAAGGAGGTGATTTGCAAACCCCAACCTTATTGAATGTTATACAGTGGGTTATTGAACGATTTGAGGTCTAATGATATAAGCGAGGGTGGATTAGAATTTAGAACGCTCTGGACATCATTTGGGCATGAAGTGAAAATTTTCGAAAATTGTAACCGGGTGCCCTAATGAATAGTGATTTTTTTTCTTATTTTATCCGGATGGAGGGGTTGCAAAGGGATTTTTAAGAAAATTTCGCCCTGATTAATTTTGAACCGATATTTAGAGATAATGGGAGATTTAAGTAATAGTGATTCCGGATCGGAATTTGAGCTCAATAAATTTTCTAAATTGAGCCGAAAATACGAAAAGGTCTCGGAATAAATCATAAAGACTAACGAACCGAATAAAGTGAAACGGAGTCCGCTTGAGGTTTCCAGTGATTCGAACGCACTTCGGTAATACACGCTATTGTCCGATTATCGATTTTAATGATTTTTAACTGATTTCTTTTTGTGATTTCAAACGAAATTCACTCTGAAGGATTTAGTTAAATATTTTATGTCTAAATTTAAATATAGACGACTCATAGAATATTTTTGATATATAATTGATATAAAAAGCAAGAAAGGCGAACCGAGATAAAATCTGGCTATAATGGAGATATTTAATTGTACTAGCCAATCAAAATCTTTCTTAATGGCTAAGTTATATTTGGGGCTAATGGGTAATGACTTGGTCTCATGGGAATGGACTCAATGAGAAGCTGGATAAAAGAGTAATTCACTTTAAACCAACCAATGATATTTTTTTACTTAAGGGCACTTTTGAACAATATTTTAAAGTCTAAAATTTGGGGATTTAAGTGCTCAAAAGAGGGATCACGGTGAGGAGAGGAAAGCAGGGAGAAAAAGAGAGAGAAAAGAAAGGGAAGAAAGGAGAGTGAGGAAGAGAAAGGAGAAATCCAAGTCAGGAGGTAAGAGTTTTCTTGTTTTTCAAGCTTTCAAGATCTTCAAGTGGTAATCATGAGAGGAGCCAGCGAACTCAAGAAACAAGTAAGTTTTCATGGTGGGAAAGTTAGGGTTTGATTGTTTTCCATGTTTAATGTCTTAAATTCTTGTATGGATGTTAAATTAGTGGCATTTAGGGTTGAATGATGATGATTTTGAGATAAATTGAGAAAGCCATGGATTAGATTATTAGGTTTTGACAAATCAAGTGAATGAATGGTTAGGGTTTGATGTAGACTTTGTGTGATATGTTGAAATGGGTATAATGCATCAGATTTAAGTGTTTAGAGTGAAAGAAAAAATGGAAGAGAAACACAATTTGGTAAATTTTGGGCAGCAGTCTCGGTACAGGAAATGTCCTGTTTTCTGTTTTGACCAGTTTTGGTATTTTGGCCATAACTTTCTCATTTCAGATCGGAATTGAGTGATTCAAAATTTGGGTAAAATAGACTTCTAGGGGAAAAATTTATCTGAAGTAAGTTTATGCAAATTGTAAACTTAAAGTGCCCAGAAAATGGTTCAAAGTGGAGCTATGTGCAGATTCTGTTCTGCCAAACTGAGTTATTTGTTGTGCAGATTGTGTTATATGGTTGAGGGCTTTAGAGACGGAATTTTAAAATTGAAAATTTAAAGAGATGTTATTTGGATATATCAAGAACTGATCTGAGAGTTTCTATAAATTTTGAAGACTGTTTGAATAATTTTGAGTCAAAGTCTATAGGGTATGGTTGGAAAAAGGTTGGCCAAAATGAATGAGTTTTTAGTGCTTAAGGTAATTTGTTCATTTGGCTTTAAATGAATGTGTATGGTGGATTGAATGGAAGTTATGATTAATGTATAGTTGTGGTTTTCTTGAAAAAGGCGAAGTGCCGACTATCTGACGAAACGACCGACTTTAAGCAAGCTGGATCGAAGCGGTGAACTGTGGAGGAAATGATATTTTGAGAATTTAGTTTTTAAAAGTGAATGGTTTTAATGTTAAACTGAAAGTTTAATGTAAATTTTTATGTAAATGTTAAGGCATATGGAAATGTTTTATATCGCATTGTTTTATCTTCGCATCACGCATATATTTATACGTTGCGATAAATACGTACGCGATACGCACAGATATGAAAGTTTAAAAATGTTTAAAGTATGCATATGTAATGAATGATAGCAGCGGGATTTAAATGTATTTATAAATGTATTTTGAAGAAATGTTTTATCGATGGTTACCCTAAACCCCTTACGATCAAGAGGACTGAGCACGGCCAAGTACTTTAAGCGTGTAAGGATTAAGAGGTAAAAGCTTATACAAGCATTAACCGGCGAGGGAAATAGGTGCTCCGTAGCATATCCTTACACGCTGAGCAAAAGATTACGATCGAACTCCTATGCAAAGCTGAGTTTCTCCCGGGCAATGTAGTGGTTATGACTGAATGTGATCGTCTTCACCGTCGCATTCGAAATCGCTCGTGTTTATTCCCCTGGTTCCATCGTAGTTAATGAAAAGAAAGAATAAAAGAAAAGAAAAGTTTAGTTTATAAACGCTTAAAGCATAAATGGATTTTAAATGCATAAGTATTTATTGAAATAAAGTTTACCATAAATTTAAAGCATAAATGATTTTAAATGCATAAGTATTTTATTGAAATAAAGTTTAAGGCATAAATGTTTAAAGCATACCATTTTTAATGGTATAAGTATTTATTGAAAGAAAGTTTAAGGCATAAATGTTTAATGTATAAATGGATTTAATTGTATAAGTATGTATTATTTGGTATATACTGAAATGTTATCTAAATGAAAATGTACACTCACCGGGCCTGCGAGCCTGCACTCTTTTCCATATGTTTCAACAAATATTTTCAGACCTGAGACAAAAGTATCTAAGCAGAGTACCCTCCCGTGCTGAGTCGAGCTATCGAGGAGACGACGCATGTGACTCCGCATTGAAAATAATTTGCATATTGTATATGTGAATATTTTGTCATGTTTTACAAAATTATGCATGGAATTGAAGAAGGTTTAAAATGTTTTGATGATTTGCAAAATAAATGTATATATGTATATTGTGTTTGATTGCCAGGACGAGGAGTCCTAATATGAAGTTGATGAATTGAAGTTTAGAAGTGTTTTTAAATGTTTTCATCAGGTTTTGTAAATTTGGGAAAGTCCGAAAAACAAGTAGAACTCGCCGATTTTCCCGAAAAATCTAAGTGTTGGAAAAGAAAAGAAAGAAATTTTAGCACTCGTCCAAGATTATTTTTAAAAGATATGTGAAGAATTGTGCTGTGGTTCGCTTCCACGGATTTTAATTTATGTTTTAAGGAAAAGTTTCTATATCCGTTGGAGTGTGCCGGAGGTCCCCGTTCATGAGGTTAATCCTGCCTGATCCTTCCACCATCGCTTGAAAGTCCTGTAAACTAATAATGTTTCCATGAAAAGCTCAACACACAACTTAAGATTTTGAGGTGGTCTATATGTTCTTCTTTTACAAATGAGGAAAACTCATGCATTTATCAAAAGATGATTAATTAGATATTTTGAAAATTTAATTGATTATTGTTCCTTATTGTAGATGGTGCTTATAGATTTATGCACAATCATAAGTTTTTATTTTGGCTCAACATAAGCAAAGCTGATACAAGATTCTCTCATCTGATAACAAGATCTTTTTTTTTGTTTTTTTGGCATTTGTTAATATCATGCTTGCGTCATAGGTGTGCCAAGGCCGTGCAGTTCTCACCATTGTTGAAATTTGACCGCATTATTTATGTTTTTAGGCCACGCCAAGTAATGGAAGTTTTCATCATAGAAAATGGGACTCCAGATCCAAAAGGATTACAAAAAGTAGCTAGACTGTTTCTTAAAACCTGTGTCCCTTTCCAATTTTGTCCATTACCACTACAAATCTTGGGTTTAATAATGAACTTCATTTCAATTTTTTAGCACTTTATAAATCTCATGCATGTTACACGCTTACAAAGAGTCTTTGCATGCATCCAAACATTAACTAAGAACCTTTACGCCTGATCCAAGAAATTAGCTATCAAATGATGGTCTACACGCGGCCCCATGCATTCAAATTATGTTGGCAAGGTTGTATGTGAGGGTTTTCCTAATCATGCAAATCGATGCTAGTGGGTTTCTTTTGTTAAAAAGGAGCTCTTAATTTCAAATGGTAACTAAATTGATTGGGATCATCGCCTAGAAGCTTTGAATGACAAAATTAGTTCAAGCTTAGGTCTCTAAACACTATTAGTGAATTGTTCTTTTACAATTACGAATATGCATTGATTACAAGGGACATGAATATGTATTGGACATAGAACTTTGAAATTTTAAATAATTGTTCTATCATATGTATGCTCATTGTATGATCGACAAGCTAATTTGATCCATGTGCTAAAGTCATACAATTTAGTTTTTGTTTTTACTGTTTAATTGGGTATACATGCCAAGCGATATGAGATTTGAATAAAAAATCATCTTTTAAAATTTTGTCCTTTCAAGAACAGTAGTTTTTTAAGGTTTTTTCAGGCATTTAGGATTTTAAATCTACCAATACAACTCTTGTTTATAAATTTTGTTTCTTGATATGGAGTTTTCTATGTATATTATCGTTTTTTTACAACAACTGACATGTTATGTAAAACCCCAACCTTATTGAATGTTATAATAGTAGTTATTGAACTGATTTGAGGTCTAATGATAGAAGCGAGGGTGGATTAGAATTTAGAACGCTCTGGACATCATTTGGGCATGAAGTGAAAATTGTCGAAAATTGTAACCGGGTGCCCTAATGAATAGTGATTTTTTTCTTATTTTATCCGGATGGAGGGGTTGCAAAGGGATTTTTAAGAAAATTTCAGTTCCTATGACTTTGAACTGATATTTAGAAGATAATGGGAGATTTAAGTAAATAGTGATTTCAGATCGAAATTTGGAGTCTGCTACCGAAATTTTTCTAAATTGAGCCGAAAATACGAAAAGGTCCGAATAAATCATAAAGACGAACGAAACTGAAATAAAGTGAACGGAACCGCTTGGATAGTTTCTAGGTGATCCGAACGTGATTCGGGTAATAATACGCTTATTGTCCCGGGACACGATTTTAATGATTTTAAATTCGATTTCTGATTTCTGCAGCCCGAAATTCACTGGGTGAAGGATTTAGTTAAAATATTTTATGTTCAAATTTAAATATAGACGACTATAGAATATTTTGACATAATCGATATAAAAGCAAAGAATGTGCGAACCGAGATAAAATCTGCTATAATGGAGATATTTAATTGTACTAGCCAATCAAAATCTTTCTTAATGGCTAAGTTATGATTTAAATAATGGGTAAATGACTTGGTCTCATGAGAATGGACCAATGAGAAGCTTGGATAAAAGAGTAATTCACTTTAAACCAACCAATGATATTTTGTTACTTAAAGGCACTTTTGGAATAATATTTTAAAGTCTAAAATTTGGGGATTTAAGTGCTCAAAAGAGGGGATCACGTATAGGAGAGGAAAGAAAGGAGAAAAGAGAGAAAAGAAAGGGAAGAAAGGAGAAAGAGGAGGAGAAAGGGTAGGGCAAAGTGGTAGAGGTGAATTTTTATTCTCTGCTTCCAATTGAGCTCCAAGTGAATCAAGGAAGAGAAGACAAGGGAAACCCCAAGAAACAAGGTAAGTTTTTCATGGTGGGAAAGTTGATTTTATGTTTTCATGCCTAAATGATTTGATTTTCTTGTATGGATGTTAAATTAGTGGCATTTAGGGTTGAATGATGATGATTTTGAGATAAATTGAGAAAGCCATGGATTAGATTAGGTTTTGATAAATCAAGGAAATGAATGGTTAGGGTTTGATGTGACCAAGTGCGATATGTCAAATGGGTATAATGCATCAGATTTAAGTGTTTAGAGCAAAGAAAAATGAAGAGAAACACAATTTGGTAAATTTTTGGCAGCAGTCTCGGTACAGAAATGTCCTGTTTTCTGTTTTGACTAGTTTTGGTATTTTGGCCATAACTTGCTCATTTCAGATCGAATTGAGTGATTCAAAATTCTGGGCAAATAGACTTCTAGGGAAAAATTTATCTAAAGAAGTTCATGCAAATTGTAAACTTAAAGTGCCCAGAAAATGGTTCAAAGTGGAGTTATGTGCAGATTCTGTTCTGCCAAACTGAGTTATTTGTTGTGCAGATTGTGTTATATGGTTGAGGGCTTTAGAGACGGAATTTTAAATTAAAAATTTAAAGAGATGTTATTTGATATATCAAGAACTGATCTGGAGAGTTTCATAAATTTTGAAGACCGTTTGAATAATTTTGAGTCATAAAGTCTATAGGGTATGGTTGGAAAAAGGTTGGCCAATGAATGAGTTTTAGTGCTATGGGTAATTTGTTCATTTGGCTTTAAATGAATGTGTATGGTGGATTAAAATGGATGTTATGATTAATGTATAGTTGTGATTTTCTTGGAAAAGGGTGAAAAGGATGATCGGACGGGAACGGGAACTCAACGGGAAGCAAGCGGAATTGAGCGGTGAACTGTGAGTGAAAATGATATTTTGAAAAAAATGAGTTTTTAAAAGTGAATGGTTTTAATGCGTTGAAAGTTTAATGGAAATGTTTATGTGCATGTTAAGGCATATGGAAATGTTTTATCTTGCATCAATATATATATTTATATGTATGCATATGATAAAGTGTTATGAAAGTTTTAAATGTGTGAAGAATGCATATGTGTTTTAATGATAAAGGAAAGGATATAAATGTATTTATACATGCATATGAAATATGTATGCACATGTTAAAGTATTATGAAAGTTTTAAGATGTGTAAAGAATGCATATGTGTTTTAATGATCAAGTAAAGGATTTAAATGTGTTTACAAATGTATTTGAAGAAATGTTTTACTGATGGTTACCCTAAACCCCCTATGATCAAGTATGACCGACATCGTCAAGTACTTTAAGCGTAAGGATTTAGAGGGTAGCTATAGGTTACTAACTCGAGGGAGGGAACAGTGTCTGCAAAGAATATCCTTACACGCGGGGAGCAAAAGTGTTAGACTGAACCTATGCAAAGCGTGGAGTTGTCCCGCAGAAATGCGATGACCGAATGCGATCGCCCTCACCACGCACCCGGAAACTGCTCGGTGTGTTTATTCCCCGGTTCCATCGTAAAGAATGAAAGAAAGAAATAAAGAAAGAAAGTTTAAGGCATAAATGCTTAAAGCATAAAATGGATTTTAAAATGCATAAGTATTTATGAAAGAGTTTAAGGCATAAATTTTTAAAGCATAAATGGATTTTAAATGCATAAGTATTTATGGAAAGAAAGTTTAAGGTATAAATGTTTAATGTATAAATGGATTTAATTGTATAAGTATGTATTATTTGATATGTACTGAAAATGTTATATAAAATGAAAATACACTCACCGAGCTCAAGTTAGCTCACTCTTTTTCCATATGTTTTAACAAATATTTTCGTGACTCCGAGATGTGTGCACGGTAGAGTACCCTCCTGCGCTGAGCCGAGCTTATCGAGGAGACGACGCATGTGATCGCATTGAAAATAATTTGTACATTGTATATGTGAATATTTTGTCATGTTTTGATAAAATTATGCATGGAATTGAAGAAGGTTTAAATGTTTTGATGATTTGAAAGAAATAAATGTATATATGTATATTGTTTGATTGGGTCAGGACGAGGAGTCCTAATATGGAAGTTGATGAATCAAGTTTGTGGCTATTTAAATGTTTTCATCAGGTTTTGTAAATTTGGGAAAGTCCGAAACAGAGGAACTCGTCGATTTTCCCGAAAATCGAAGTGTTGGAAAAGAAAAGAAAAAGAAATTTTTTTTAGCACTTCGCTCGTGACATTTTTAAAAGATATGTGAAGAATTGTAAAGGGGCTCGCTTCCACGGATTTTAATTTATGGTTTTAAGGAAAGTTTCTATATCTCGTTTGGAGTGCCGGATCCCCGGGTTCATGAGGTTAACCGGGTCTGATCCTTCAACGTGGTACGTGAGCGAAGTTTGGAAATGTTATAAAGATTTGAAAATTTTTATTTTATATGATTGTTTTAATGTTTTCTTTAAGATTTCAAAAAACAAAAAACAAAAATTTATGTGATTTAAAATCATATATGCATTACATGACATATTAAAATTTTGAATTCATTAAAAATGCGTTGTCGAGGTCGACCACCCACCAGAGAGCTCCCGAGGCGCAGTACCACCTCACCCGAGGAACATGTTGGATGTAGTCTCACAGATGTTCCTCCACCAAGAAGATACCTAGGCCGCCACCGCTCCAAAGGTCGAGGAGGACGATAACCTTTAGAGCAGATGGCTCGATGTTAGCCACAACATTTAATCACCCCGTGAGCCGACCTGTCCATTGAGAGGTAAGGAAATTAGAGGCAAGAAATTATGACAGATAGGAGATCCCGGAAAGGCATGGTCGGGCTAGAGGGTAATGAGATGGTTAATTGAAAATGCATGGGTTTAATTTAGCTTAAGTGAATCAGTAATGACATTAAGTGAATTATTAATTGTAATTGTTGAAAGAAAATGGAAGAAATTGAAGACATAATGATGAATGTGTAACAGGTAGGATTTTGCCACCCTAGGAAAAGTATGGAAAAGTTGATTGTTACAACAGAGTGATTATTGGAGGCTAGGAGTTTTTGGCAGATTTGATATTATTAGATATCCATGACTTTGATGTTATATTAGGCATGGATTTACTATCTAGACATCATGCTACAAAGGATTGTTATAGGAAAGAGGTTAGGTTCTATAAGCCAAGGAAGACAGAGGTTTGCTTTATGTGGGTTACTGGAATACTACCTACCAATAATATGACGCTTATGTGCTAGTAAAATACTTCGAAAGTTATATCAAAGGTACCTAGCTTATGCTATTGAGGTGAGGGATAATGGTAGTCGAATGGAAGATATTTTGATAGTCAAATAATTTCCGGATGTATTTCCAGAGGATCTTCTAGGTATATATATATATATATATATATATATATATATATATATATATTAATTTTTAGATTGAAATGACACCTAGACAGTAATCCAATTGCTAAGGCACCTTATATGATGGCCTTTAAAAGTTGAAAGAATTGAAAGAATCTGAAAGTATAAATGGATGAGCTTAGAGTAAGGGTTTTGTTGTGCTCGAGTACTTCGCCTTGGGAGTGCTTCTGCCTCTTATAAAAAAAATGATGATGAAAGTTTAAGATTGTATATTGATTACGTAGAGTTGAATAAAGCAAATACGTAATCAACACCTCGCTATTACCCGATTGATCTTTGATCAATTACAAAGAACGAGGGTATTTTTGAAATGGATCTAAGCTCGTGTTACCATCACTCAAAGATTAGGTCAGAGGATGTTCCTATGACAACTTTGAAAACATGGTATAGGCATTATGAGTTTTTATTCATGCTAGTTGGACTAACTTATATTCAGCCGCTTTTATGGATCTTATGAATAGGATCTTTCAGCCTTATTTAGATCAGTTTGTTATAGTATTCATTGATGACATTTTAATCTATATTTACAAAGAATGAAGATCATGAGGGGCATCTAAGTAAATTCTATTTACTTAGTATGCCAAACTTAGTAAATTCTAGTTCTGGTTAGATAGTGTTGCCTTTCTAAGGCATGTGATTTCAGTGAAGGGGGTTTCTGTTGATCCTCAAAAGATTGAGAAAATTAGAACTAAAACCACCTAATGGTAATGTGACAGATATAAAGTTTTCTAGGTTTAGCAGGTATTATCTGAAGGTTGTTAAGGATTTTCAAAGAAGTGATCCTTTTGACTAAATTGATATGAAAGATGAAAAGTTTGTATGGAAAGAGACATGTCGAAAAAGATTCGTATGAACTAAAAGGGAATTTCGACTCTTAGCCTCAGTTCTTACAATCTGGCCAGCATAAAGCATGATATACAAAGATATTGTGATGCTTCTCTAGGCGAGCTAGGTGAGTTAATGCAACATGAAAATGTGATAAGCATATGATTTAAGGCAATTGAAAAGCATGAGCGAATTATCCGAGACACGACCTAGAGTTGGTTGTTGTAGTCTTTGCTCTACGTATATGGAGGCATTAATGATATGGAGGCATAAAATTTTTACGTGATCACAAGAACATGTAATATTTATTCACATAGAAAAAGTTAAATATGACAGGAGATGGGTTGAACTTCACAAGGATTATGAGTGCACCATTGAGTACCATCGTGGAAATGTTAATGTGGTAACCGATGCTCTTAGTAGGAAGCCTACGGGTCTTCCATATCTCACCTAAAGGTTGTGTACCTCCCTAGATTTATGGAATTGAGGTCTTTAGGTGCGAGACTAGAGTTGACAGATATTGGAGCCTTACTAGCTACATTTCATGTTAGTCCTGTACTAATAGACAAGATAAGGGAGCTATAGACTCAAGATACGATCATGATTAAATTGAAAAGGGAAGCTGAAATCAGCGCTGGGTGATTTTTAGTACGGCAGACGGTATAGTGATGATAGGTCACAGGTTGCGTGTACTAGATGCGGGAAGATTAAAGAAATAAATTATGAAAGAGACTCACTCTTTTCCAGATATGCGATGCATCGTGGAAACACTAAATGTATCATACCCTAAGGAATACTAAAGGTGGAGGGGTATAAAGAAAGATGCTATGGTTCTATTTCCAAATGTCTCATTTTTCAAAAGTTAAGGTCGAGCATCAAAGATTTGCAGAGTTCTTACAAATTTCCTTTCGATCCCCGGAAATGGGAGAGAATCATGATGGATTTTTTTTTAACTCCACTTTGCCGCAGTGGTTATGAAGTGATATATAGGTGATTGTGGATAGATTGACAAATCACTAATTTCTACCTATGGAAAATAGTGACTCCTTAGTTGAGAAGTCGGGTCGAAGGTATATAAAAGAGATTGTACGACTTCACGGACGACCAATCCGAAGAGCCATATTACATTGGAAGTTATGCTCAAGGCTTGTGTGTTAGAGTTTCAAGGAAGTTAGAAACATTTACCATTAATGGAGTTTTCCTACAATAATAGTTATCATGCAAGCATTGAAATGGCGCCTTTATGAGGCCTTATATGGAAGTGAAGTGTAGACTCATTATGTTGGGATGAGGAAGGGGAGAGAAAATTTTTAGGTTCATAAATTGTTCAGGCTACAAATGTATAATACAGCATCGTGATAGATTAAATATAGCTCAAAATTGGATGTAAAAGTTATGTTGATAACCAAGGAGATGAATTTTAGGTGGGGGATCGTGTGATGAGTGAGGATATCACCCCGGGAAAGCGGTGTTGATATTCTCGAAAGAAAGGGAAGTTAAGTCCTCTCTATATGGGACTTTATGAAATTATAAAAATAATTGGAGAGGTAGCGTCTTGATTGAGGTTGCCACCTGAATTGGCCAGAATACATGACATATTTTACATTTCTATGCTTCCAAAGTATATGATGATTCTTTTCACATAAAAGTTAAGAGATCAACCTATTGAATTGAAAGAAGATTTGATCGTATGAAGAAAGACTCCAGACAAATTGTTGATCGAAATGATTAGGATCTTTGAAACAAAGTACCTTTAGTAAAGGTGTTGTGGATGAATCACTGTAGAGGAAGCAACATGAGAATTTAAATTTCGAGGACTAAATTTTTATAAGGAGGGGTGATTGTAAAACCCCAACCTTATTGAATGTTATAATAGTAGTTATTGAACTGATTTGAGGTCTAATGATAGAAGCGAGGGTGGATTAGAATTTAGAACGCTCTGGACATCATTTGGGCATGAAGTGAAAATTGTCGAAAATTGTAACCGGGTGCCCTAATGAATAGTGATTTTTTCATTTTATCCTGATGGAGGTTGCAAGGGATTTTTTAAAAATTTCAGTTCCTATGACTTTGAATCGATATTTAGAAGATAATGGGAGATTTAAGTGAATAGTGATTTGTGATCGAAATTTGAGCTCAAGGCCGAAATTTTTCTGAATTGAGCCAAAATAATAAAAGGTCCTGGAATAAATCATAAAGACTAACTAAACTAAATGCGAAACGAGTCCGTTTTTGATAGTTTCCAGTGATCCGAACGACATCCGGTAATACGCCATCGTCCTATTACCGATTTTAATGATTTTAAATTCGATTTCTGATTTCGCAGCCCGGGAATTCATCGTGAAGGATTTAGTTAAATATTTTATGTTCAAATTTAAATATAGATCTAATTATAGAATATTTTTGACATATAATCGATATAAAAGCAAGAATAAAGTAAACCTGAGATAAAATCGCTATAATGGAGAGATATTAATGTACTAATAATCAAAATCTTTCTTAATGGCTAAGTTATGATTTAAATAATGGGTAAATGACTTGGTCTCATGAGAATGGACCAATGAGAAGCTTCGATAAAAGAGCACCACTTTAAACCAACCAATGATATTTTGTTACTTAAGGCACTTTTTGGAATAATATTTTAAAGTCTAAAATTTGGGGATTTAAGTGCTCAAAAGAGGGGATCACGCAGGAGAGGAAAGAAAGGAGAAAAAGAGAGAAAAGAAAGGAAGAAAGGAGAAAGAGGAGGAGAAAGGGTAGGGCAAAGTGGTAGAGGTGAATTTTTATTCTCTTCAAGCTTCCAATTGAGCTCCAAGTGAATCAAGGAAGAGAAGACAAGGAAACCTACAAAACAAGTAAGTTTTTCATGGTGGAAAGTTGGATTTTATGTTTTCATGCCTAATGATTTGATTTTCTTGTATGGATGCTAAAATTAGTGGCATTTAGGGCTGAACATGATGATTTTGAGATAAATTGAGAAAGCCATGGATTAGATTAGGGTTTGACAAATCAAGTGAATGAATGGTTAGGGTTTGATGTAGACTTTTGTGTGATATGTTGAAATGGGTATAATGCATCAGATTTAAGTGTTTAGAGTGAAAGAAAAAATGGAAGAGAAACACAATTTGGTAAATTTTTGGGCAGCAGTCTCGGTACAGGAAATGTCCTGTTTTCTGTTTTGACCAGTTTTGGTATTTTGGCCATAACTTGCTCATTTCAGATCGGAATTGAGTGATTCAAAATTCTGGGTAAAATAGACTTCTAGGGGAAAATTTATCTAAAGGAAGTTCATGCAAATTGTAAACTAAAAGTGCCCAGAAAATGGTTCAAAGTGGAGTTATGTGGCAGATTCTGTTCTGCCAAACTGAGTTATTTGTTGTGCAGATTGTGTTATATGGTTGCGGGCTTTAGAGACGGAATTTAAATTGAAAATTTAAAGAGATGTTATTTGGATATATCACAACTGATCTGAGAGTTTCATAAATTTTAAAGACTGTTTGAATAATTTTTTTTGAGTCATAAAGTCTATAGGGTATGGTTGGAAAAAGGTTGGCCAAAATGAATGAGTTTTTAGTGCTTAAGGGCAATTTGTCTATTTGGCTTTAAATGAATGTGTATGGTGGATTAAAATGGAAGTTATGATTAATGAGAAGGTGATTTTCTGGAAAAGGGTGAAAAGGGATGATCGGACTAGAACGGAACTCAACGAAGCAAGCGGAATTGAGCGGTGAATCGTGGAGCTAAAATGATATTTTGAAAAAATGAGTTTTTAAAGTGAATGGTTTTAATGTTAAGCTTGTTTAATGGAATGTTTGGTGTACATATAAGGCATATGGAAATGTTTTCATCTTGCATCAATATATATATTTATATGTATGCATATGATAAAGTGTTATGAAAAGTTTTAAAATGTGTGAAGAATGTGCATAAGTGTGTTTTAATGATAAAGGAAAGGATATAAAATGTATTTATACATGTATATGAAATATATGCACATGTTAAAAAGTATTATGAAAGTTTTAAGATGTGTAAAGAATGCATATGTGTTTTAATGATCAAGTAAAGGATTTAAATGTGTTTACAAATGTATTTGAAGAAATGTTTTATCGATGGTTACCCTAAACTTCTATGACCGTTATGACCGGAGCATCGGCCAAGTACTTTAAGCCGTAAGGCGATTTAGAGGGTAAAGTTATAGGTTACTAACTGAGGGAGGGAATAGGTGTCTAGAGTAATATCCTTACACGTGATAAAGTGTTATGATCGAACCCTATGCAAAGCGTGAGTTTCTCCGGCAGTCAGAGTGGTTAAGACTGAATGTGGATCGCCCTCACCGTCAGCATTCGAAACTGTCGGTGTTTATTCCCCGTTCCATCAAAAGAATGAAAGAAAGAAATAAAGAAAGAAAGTTTAAGGCATAAATGCTAAAGATAAATGGATTTTAAATGCATAAGAGCTTATGGAAAGAAATAAGGCATAAATTTAAAGCATAAATGGATTTTAAATCATAAGTATTTATGGAAAAAGAAAGTTTAAGGCATAAATGTTTAATGTATAAATGGATTTTAATTTGTAGAGCAAGATGTATTATTTTGACATGTACGAAAATGTTATATAAATGAAAATGTACACTCACCGAGCTCGCGAATTTCCACTCTTTTTCCATATGTTTTAACAACATTTTCGTGACTCCGAGACAAAGTATCGCAGAGTACCTCCCCGTGCAAAGTGAGTCGAGCTATCGAGGAGACGACGATGTGACTGCATTGAAAATAATTTGCATATTGTATATGTGAATATTTTGTCATGCTTTGATAAAATTATGCATGGAATTGGAAGAAGGTTTAATGTTTTGATGATTTGAAGTAAATAAATGTATATATATGTATATTGTGTTTGATTGGGTTGTGGACGAGGAGTCCTAATATGGAAGTTGATGAATTGAAGTTTAGAAGTGTTTTTAAATGTTTCATCAGGTTTTGTAATCAGGAAAGTCCGAAAAATGAGGAAATCTCCGCGATTTTTCCGAAAAATCTAAGTGTTGGAAAAGAAAAGAAAAAGAAATTTTTTTTAGCACTTCGCTCAAAGATTATTTTTAAAAGATATGTGAAGAATTGTAAAGGGGTTCGCTCCACGGATTTTAATTTATGGTTTTAAGGAAAAGTTTCTATATCTGTTGGAGTGCCGGGAGGTCCCCTCGGGTTCATGAGGTTAATCCGGGTCTATCATATGTATGCTCATTGTATGATCGACAAGCTAATTTGATCCATGTGCTAAAGTCATACAATTTAGTTTTTGTTTTTACTGTTTAATTGGGTATGCCAAGCGATAAGGAGATTTGAATAAAAATCATCTTTAAAATTTTGTCCTTTCAAGAACAAAAGAGGTTTTTAAGGTTTTTCTGTGCATTTAGGATTTTAAATCTACCAATACAACTCTTGTTTATAAATTTTGTTTCTTGATATGGAGTTTTCTATGTATATTATCGTTTTTTTACAACAACTGACATGTTAATTTATACAAATCCTCAAATTTGAATCCATATTTTTTCATTTTTATACTAGGGAAAGACAATGGTAAGTTTAAATGGATTCTGGGATTTTTCTCCTAGTTTAGTTATTTGAACTGAATTTTCTTAGCTTTATATACATTTGTTTTTGTTTGACTTGAGCATTATGGGTTCATTGTGTTGCTTGAATTGGTATGACTATAATGTTTGATAATTTGGTTACTTATATATATATATATATATATATATATATATATATATATATATATATATATATATATATATATATATATATATATATTTGTGTGTGTATGGTGCGCAGCGCGTGTGTGTATGTATGGATGGATGCAAGTATGTATATATGTCTTTAGTAATAGATAACACTTTTTATGTGTTGAGGATTGCTGTTTGAAAGTCTGTAAACCAATAATGTTTCCATGAAAAGCTCAAACACACAACTTAAGATTTTGAGGTGGTCTATATGTTCTTCTTACAAATGATAGAAAACTCATGCATTTATCAAAAGATGATTAATTAGATATTTTGAAAATTTAATTCGATTATTGTCTATTATAGATGGTGCTTATAGATTCATGCACTATCATAAGTTTTTATTTTGGCTCAACATAAGCAAAGATGATACAAGAGTCTCTCATCTAATAACCAGATTTTTTTTTTTTTTTTTGGGCATTTGTTAATTTCATGCGTGCGCCATAGGTGTGCCAAGGCCGTGCAGTTCTCACCATTGTTGAAATTTGACCGCATTATTTATGTTTTTAGGCCACGCCAAGCAATGGAAGTTTTCATCATAGAAAAATGGGACCTGTGATCCAAAAGGATTACAAAAGTAGCTAGGATCATACTTTAAAACCCAGGTCCCCTTTCCAATTTTGTCCATTACCATTGGCTAAATCTTTTGCCTACAATGAACTTGCATTTCAATTTTTTAGCACTTTATAAATCTCATGTGCACGTTACACGTTTACAAAGAGTCTTGCACAGATCCAAACATTTACTCAGAACCTTACGCTGATCCAAGAAATTAGCTATCAAAATGATGGTCTACACACGGCGTCTCATGGTATTCAAATTATGTTGGCAAGGTTGTATGTGAGGGTTTTCCTAATCATGCAAATCGATGCTAGTGGGTTTCTTTTGTTAAAAAGGAGCTCTTAATTTCAAATGGTAACTAAATTGATTGGGATCATCGCTCAGAAGCTTTGGAATGACAAAATTCGTCTGCTTTTAGGTCTCTAAATTAATTATTAGTGAATTGTTCTTTTACAATTACGAATATGCATTGATTACAAGGGACATGAATATGTATTGGACATAGAACTTTGAAATTTTAAATAATTGTTCTATCATATGTATGCTCATTGTATGATCTGACAAGCCATTTGATCCATGTGCTAAAGTCATACAATTTAGTTTTGTTTTTAATGCTTAATCGGGTATACATGCCGTCGATATGATTTGTCAAAATCATCTTTGCACTTTGTCCTTTCAAGAACAAAGAGTTTTTAAGGTTTTTTCAGGCATTTAGGATTTTAAATCTACCAATACAACTCTTGTTTATAAATTTTGTTTCTTGATATGGAGTTTTCTATGTATATTATCATTTTTTTACAACAACTGACATGTTAATTTATACAAATCCTCAAATTTGAATCCATATTTTTTCATTTTTGTACTAGGGAAAGACAATGGTAAGTTTAAATGGATTCTGGGATTTTTCTCCTAGTTTAGTTATTTGAACTGAATTTTCTTAGCTTTTATATACATTTGTTTTTGTTTGACGAGCATTATGGTTCATTGTGTTGCTTGAATTGGTATGATCATAATGTTTGATAAATTTAAGTCACTTATATATATATATATATATATATATATATATATATATATATATATATATATATATATATATATATATATATATATATATATATATTTGTGTGTGTAAGGTGCGTGCGCAGGTGTGTATGTATGGATGGATGCAAGTATGTATATATGTCTTTAGTAATAGATGACACTTTTATGTGTTGAGGATTGTCAGTTTTGAAAGTCTGTAAACCAATAATGTTTCCATGAAAAGCTCAAACACACAACTTAAGATTTTGAGGTGCTCTATATGTTCTTCTTACAAATGATAGAAAACTCATGCATTTATCAAAAGATGATTAATTAGATATTTTAAAAATTTAATTGATTATTGTTCCTTATTATAGATGGTGCTTATAGATTCATGCACTATCATAAGTTTTTATTTTGGCTCAACATAAGCAAAGATGATACAAGAGTCTCTCATCTAATAACCAGATTCTTTTTTTTTTTTTTTTTGGGCATTTGTTAATTTCATGCTTGCGCCATAGGTGTGCCAAGGCCGTGCAGTTCTCACCATCGTTGAAATTTGACCGCATTATTTATGTTTTTGGGCCATGCCAAGTAGTGGAAGTTGTCATCTTAGAAAAATGGGACCTGTGATCCAAAAGAAAAGTAGCTACGACCATGCTTTAGAACCCAACTCCCTTTTCCAATTTTGTCCAATACCATTTGCTAAATCTTTTTCCGACAATGAACATGCATTTCACTTTTTTAGCATTTTATAAATTTCATGTGCATGTTACACGTTTATTAAGAGTCTTGCACGGATCCAAACATTTACTATGAACCTTACTCTGATCCAAGAAATTAGCTATTAAAATGATGGTCTACACACGGCGTCTCATGGTATTCAAATTATGTTTGCAAGGTTGTATGTGAGGTTTTTCCTAATCATTCAAATCGATGCCTGTGGGTTTCTTTTTTTAAAAAGGAGCTCTTAATTTCAAATGGTAACTAAATTTATTGGGATCATCGCCTAGAAGCTTTGAATGACAAAATTAGTTCAAGCTTCTAGGTCTCTAAATTAATGATTGGTGAATTGTTCTTTTACAATTACGAATATGCATTGATTACAAGGGACATGAATATGTATTGGACATAGCACTATGAAATTTTAAATAATTGGTCTATCATGTGTATGCTTATTATATGATCCATAAGCTAATTTGATCCATGTGCTAAAGTCATACAATTTAGTATTTTTTTTTTTACTGTTTAATTGGGTATACATGTCAAGAGATATGAGATTTGAATAAAAAATCGTGTTTTAAAATTTTTTCCTTTCAAGAACAGTAGTTTTGTAAGGTTTTCTCAGGCATTTAGGATTTTAAATCTACCAATACAACTCTTGTTTATATATTTTGTTTCTTGATATTGAGTTTTCTAGGTATATTATCGTTTTTCTACAACAACTGGCATGTTAATTTATACAAATCCTCAAATTTGAACCTATATTTTTTCCATTTTTGTACTAGGGAAAGACAATGGTAAGTTTAAATATATTCTGGTATTTTTCTCCTAGTTTAGTTATTTGAACTGAATTTTCTTAGCTTTTATTTACATTTCTTTTTCTTTGACGAGCATTATGGTTCATTGTGTTTCTTGAAGTGTATGATCATAATGTTTGATAAATTTATGTCAATTTCATACATATATATATATATATATATATAGAGAGTATATATATATATATATATATATATATATATATATATATATATTTATTTATTTATTTTTTTTTAAGGTATGCTACATAATATTTAAATCTAAAATCACTAGATTTTTAATCCATTTTTCTGAGTTTATTATGAGAATAAAGTTGAATTGTTTGCAGAAAAGTGATAATTGACTCAATTTCCATTTTTCAAGAAAATACAGCACAAAATCAAATTTTAGCAAGAATCATAAGAAATTAGCCTGCAATAGAATTGAGGTTGCGACATGAAGTTCAATTTCCAGCAAGTCCAGGTCACGACATCAACAAATTTGGCTTTGAATAAGAAACTGAAACTTGAACAAGTGAAGTCGTGACGTGAAAAAGGAGGTTGCGACAAAGAAGACGTGGTTGAGACTCAAGGAAACAATCAAATGAAGAAATTTGTGTCGCGATATCATTTCGATGTCGTGACACCAAAAGGAGATAAATAATGTCGCGACATAACTCTTAGGTCGCGACAAGGATCTGTCTATGAAGCTACAAGATAGGTCTTCGCAAGTAGAAGAAGTCGCAACTAGTTTTTAATTAAAGAGTCAAATTGAAGTCGCGACATGATATCCAGGTCGCGACATGAAAACAGGAATTGAAGTCTTAACAAGAAAAATGATGTCGCAACCTTAAGAAGAGCTGAGAAGAAGAAAAGGATGTCACGACCTGGAAAATAGTTGGACAGAAAGAAATCAGTTGCAACGTGGAACTGAGGTCGCGACTTGAAGAAAAGCTGAGCAGAAGAAAGTGATGTCGCGACTTCACCATGAGGTCGCGACATGAAATTAAAAGTTATGAAGACAAAGAGACCACCAACGCAATTTCTACAAGGAATCAAAGTCGCAACATGAAGACATCATGAAAACAGCAAGGTGGTCGCAACCTAAAAATGATGTCGCGACATGTAACTGAGGTTGCGACATCAACACTGGAGGAACACTGAGCAAATGAGGTCGCGACCAAAAACGACGTCACGACCACTAATCAAAGCTGTTGAAAGACAAACGGGTTGCAACTTGAAAGGAAGAGGTCGCGATCGATAACGGTTATCAAGAGACTTATGTCGCGACATCAACTTGAGGTCGCGACATAGAACAGTGGGCTAGGCTTTTTATTTGGATTTCCACCTGGAGTATTTTTGGGGATTCGGCCCAGTTTCTTTTTCTTTTTACAGTATAAATAGAGAGCTTTCGAATAGTAAAGTAGTTTTTCTCCTTCTTGACTACCCAACAAAGGGAAAAGAAGAGGAACTCAGTGTATATTATAGAGTAGATTTTATTTTAGTTTTATTTTTTAGTTTTATTTTATGGTTTTAAATCTCGCGAACTCGTGCGTAGAAGAGCAGAAAATGATTGTTAGTTCTGCTATATTTCTTCAAGATATCATTGAAATTTATGAAATCTAGAAAATTTATGGAATTCATTTCGCTTCGTGTTTATTGCATTACAAGCATAGCGTGATCGCATTACCTCATTTTTGATTCAGCAAGAATTAGAGCTGAATCACCGGATTTGATTTACATTTAGTTATACTTTCCGCATTTATGAAAATTAATTGGGTTCTGGGCTTTCACTTAATCTGTCGCTTTTTAAATGGATAAGTTCCTAATGGTAGTACTCTAGTACCATTTGAGGGAATGGATCTTACTGAGCATCCAGGAGGCCCTCGCATGACACGTAGACTGAGATTCCGAGAGTCGAGAGCATCCTTTACGGGTATGTTCGATTACCATTGACGAACTGCTGAGCTCGAGAGTTCATTTTGATAAATCCCCCATTCTCTCATAATTGAAGTTGGAGGGGTGTATTTAACAATATAAATAATCAGAGAGTTCACCTTAATCTGTAGGTACGTCCTGATCCCCGTGTTAGCTTAGATCTAATCAAGGGAAAGGGATAAACCCATAGATCTGGAGGATGAACCACCAATTAAGAAGTAGAAACTTAGCTAAAATCCTGAGAAGGTGAAGTTAAAGTTCAGCTGTAGAAAATAAATGGGTGTGAAGTATTGAGAAAGAAAAATAGCTAGATCTTGCAAGAAAATGTGGAATACGGGTAGCTGGTTTAAACTTGTCTTCGAAAAAAGCAAGGATATTAAATCAGTGAAAACGGAGAGATCCAATTCCAATAATTATGTAAATCTTGGACAAAAATCAGATCCATATATAGAACGGAGTAACGGACATAGTGCTGGAATTGACTGTTCCATTGTATTTCATTGATGGTTTATTTTCGTTTCTCATAGTAAACTGATTCAATCCATTCTTTTATGTACAATTTATTTTTAGTCATTCATTTTTGTTTTAGTTTAATTTGAGCATATTCAATAGTATAGGAGATTTAATTTTTGTCGTTTTTATAAAACAATTTCACTATGAGTTTTGAGTCAAAATAGTATGAAATTTTAGTAGTTGGGGTAGTTGACCTATAATTCGCTATCAATATCTGTGGGAATGATACCTGGACTTACATTCAGATTTACTACTTGTATGACCTATGCACTTGCAGTGTCATAGACTGAACCCTTGTTTTTAATCCTGAACATTAAGAGAAATTTATTTTAGTAAGCAAAATTCTCCAAAGTGACATGGGTATAAGAGAATTGTAAGGCTCTTTTAACTTTGTTAATTTGAGGGGTTTCAGTCTATAAAGAAAAAAGGAGAACAGTGCGTGCGTGTGTGTCTATGTATGGATGGATGCAAGTATGTATATATGTCTTTAGTAATAAATGACACTTTTTATGAGTTGAGGATTACTGTTTGAAAGTCTGTAAACCAATAATGTTTCCATGAAAAGCTCAAATACACAACTTAAGATTTTGAGGTGGTCTATATGTGCTTCTTACAAATGATAGAAAACTCATGCATTCATCAAAACATGAATAATTAGATATTTTGAAAATTTAATTGATTATTGTTCCTTCTTATAGATGGTGCTTATAGATTCATGCACTATCATAAGTTTTTATTTTTTCTCAACAAAAGCAAAGCTGATACAAGAGTCTCTCATCTGATAACAAGAATCTTTATTTTTTTTTTGGCATTTGTTAATTTAATGCGTGCGCCATAGGTGTGCTAAGGGCCCGTGCAGTTCTCACAATCGTTGAAATTTGACCGCATTATTTATGTTTTTGGGCCACGCCAAGTAGTGGAAGTTGTCATCATAAAAAAATGGGGCCTGTGATCCAAAAAGATTACAAAAGTAGCTAGGATCATGCTTTAGAACCCAACTCCCCTTTCCAATTTTTTCCAATACCATTGGCTAAATCTTTTGCCAACAATGAACTTGCATTTCACTTTTTTAGCACTTTATAAATCTCATGTGCACGTTACACGTTTACTAAGAGTCTTGCACGGATCCAAACATTTACTAAGAACCGTACGCTGATCAAAGAATTAGGTATCAAAATGATGGTCTACAGCATGCATGCCTCACTAGATTCAAATTATGTTTGCAAGGTTGTATGTGAGGATTTTCCTAATCATGCAAATCGATGCTAGTGGGTTTTTTTTGTTAAAAAGGAAATCTTAATTTCAAATGGTAACTAAATTGATTGGGATCATCGCCTAGAAGCTTTGAAGGACAAAATTAGTTAAAGCTTTTAAGCCTCTAAATTAATGATTGGTGAATTGTTCTTTGACAATTACGAATATGCATTGATTTCAAGGGACATGAATATGTATTGCACATAGCACTTTGAAATTTTAAATAATTGGTCTATCATGTATGCTCATTGTATGATCGACAAGCTAATTTGATCCATGTGCTCGTCATACTAATTTAGTTTTTTTATCGTTTAATCGGGTATATCAAGGATATGAGATTTGAATAAAAAATCGTCTTTTAAAATTTTTTCCTTTCAACAACAGTAGTTTTGTAAGGTTTTTTCAGACATTTAGGATTTTAAATCTACCAATACAACTTTTGTTTATATATTTTGTTTCTTGATATTAAGTTTTCTAGGTATATTATCATTTTTCTACAACAACTGACATGTTAATTTATACAAATCTTCAAATTTGAATTCATATTTTTTCCATTTTTGTACTAGGGAAAGACAATGGTAAGTTTAAATGGATTATGGGATTTTTCTCCTAGTTTAGTTATTTGAACTGAATTTTTTAGCTTTTATATACATTTCTTTTTCTTTGACGAGCATTATGGTTCACTGTGTTTCTTGAATTGGTAAGATCATAATGTTTGATAAATTTAAGTCAATTTATATATATAGAGAGAAAGAGAGTATATATATATATATATATATATATATATATATATATATATATATATATATATATATTTGTGTGTGTGTGCTGTATGGATGGATGCAAGTATGTATGTATGTCTTTAGTAATAGATGACACTTTCTATGAATGAGGACATCGTTTGAAAGTCTCAGAACCAACATGTTTCCATGAAAAGCTCAAACATACAACTTAAGATTTTGAGGTGGTTTATATGTGCTTCTTACAAATGATAGAAAACTCATGGATTTATCAAAAGATGGTTAATTATATATTTTGAAAATTTAATTGATTATTGTTCCTTATTATGGGAGGTGCGAGAGCATTCATGCACTATCATAAGTTTTTATTTTGGCTCAACATAAGCAAAGCTGATACAAAAGTCTCTCATCTGATAACAAGTTTTTTTTTTTTTTTTTGGCATTTGTTAATTTCATGCGTGTGCCATAGGTGTGCCAAGGGCCCGTGCAGTTCTCACTATAGTTGAAATTTGTCCGCATTATTTATGTTTTTAGGCCACGCCAAGTAGTGGAAGTTGTCATCATAGAAAAATGGGACCTGTGATCCACAAGGATTACAAAAGTAGCTAGGATCTTGCTATAGAACCAACTCCTTTCCAATTTTGTCCAATACATAAATTCCGCCGACAATGAACTTGCATTTCACTTTAGCACTTTATAAATCTCATGTGCACGTTACACGTTTACTAAGTGTCTTGCACGGATCCAAACATTTACTAAGAACCTTACGCTGATCCAAGAAATTAGGTATCAAAATGATGGTCTACACACGGCGTCTCATGGTATTCAAATTATTTTTGCAAGGTTGTATGTGAGGTTTTTCCTAATCATGCAAATCGATGCTACTGGGTTTCTTTTGTTAAAAAGGAGCTCTTAATTTCAAATGGTAACTAAACTGATTGGGATCATCGCCTAGAAGCTTTGAATTACAAAATCAGTTCAAGCTTTGAGGTCTCTAAATTAATGATTATGAATTGTTCTTTTACAATTACGAATATGTTGTGACACCCCAAAACCCGGGGGTCTCGTTGACCAACGTCAACCTGCGGAAACCTGTGTGTCTCATATCATGAGACCCATACATGAGTAAAATGACCCAATAGGGCCCATCATCCATACAAGACCATACATTTCTATTGGTCCAAGAGTTATTACATCACTCTTAATACAAAACATATATTAAAACTAGTTTGTTCTCATATATAAACAAAACAAGAGTCAAGGCCACAGTCCGACCCGCTTCATAATCCCGGCCTCTAAGGAGCGCTGCTTCACCAGACTGGCCAAGTGTACCTAAAAGGGGGTCCATGATCTGGTGAGCTAATGCCCAAGAGGGATAAATCCTATAAGGGCTATTTCCACCTAGTGCACACAAATGATCATTTAACAAATAACCCAACAACCAACTGCGGTGCATACATGTTATCCTATCATGGAAAAATCTACATGCACAGATGACGACACTCTACATGCCCTAAGTAATCGGGTCAACCTTCTCGACCCACCACCAATGCAAGTGCCAATGGGAAATCGCGATCAGCCGGGCTTCAACTCCCATCTCACAACCCGTAGCGTCTATGTGATATTTATTTAATCGCTTTGTCTTTTGGGCAATGTGAACTTTTCGGGTCTCACCGCGATCTCTTACAAACCCGACATTTTTTCTGCCACCTATGGGATACGCCGCCTAACTGTGCCGTGCTTTTCACCCGGGAGGGGGTATCTATCCCTACTTGCCACGCCGACATTTCATTTTTTCATTTTCGTTTAACGCTGTGGAAATCAATTGGACTTTGTCCCATTCCCAAGCCCACACGATTCAACACCAAACGTTAGTTACAAATCGCACTATGTATGGCACTCTCATGTAATGTGGTGTTACCGCACACCAATGCAATGCAATTTGTGTCACTGCACTCAAACCCATGACCAATGTATGAAGACATCTACATGGACATTCTACACCGTACACTATGTGTGTTCTATGAACACTCATGTCTAATGCATACAACATTTCATATATTCAGTTCAACATCAACAAACATGCAGTCATGTTAATTTTCCACATTCAACCAAAGACATCACATAAGCATGCACTACATCTTTCTATCGCTCGCCATTCATATCAACACATCTTCAAGCATGTATAACATAATTCCCACTCATTACTTGTGCGCAGTGCCATAACTCATATTCCCCAAGCCGGCACATAGTATGTCAATCATATAGCCTGTTACATGGCAAGAAGTGGCCATGTTCAAGCACAACACATTACAACCCAATGTTTTTGGAAACACCCATATTGATAACAATTACTCAGTTTTTCGGCACAGATGTGAGCATCTATTTCAACTGAATGGCTTATGGCTAGATTCTGGACTCCATGAAATTTCCATAGTGTCCAAGAACACCCCAAATCGGAGTTCTGACGAAAAAAAGTTATGGCCTAAACAACTGTATTAAAACCTAGAAAATCCTGCATGTTAACCATATGCAAGCAATGATACAATTAAACTCGATTTTCTTTTAGGTCTAAGAACCCTGAAAAATTTCTGCATGTTAACTATGCAAGCAATGATACACCAAACTGATTTTTCTTTGATCTAAAAACCCAAAAGATCTACATGTTAGTCATGCATGAAAGCCCAGAAATTCGCATGTTTTTCATGCATAATAATACACCAAACTTAATTTCTTCGCCTAAAACCTGCAACATTCTGCATGTTAGTCATGCATACAATAATACACCAAACTGAGTTTTCTTTGTTCTAAAAACCCAAAACATTCTGCATGTTAGTCATGCATGAAAGCCCAGAAAATTCTGCATGTTTTTCATGGATACAATAATACACCAAACTGTGTTTTCTTTGATCTAAAACCCAAAACATTCTCGCATGTTAGTCATGCATGGAAGCTCTAGAAAATTTCTGCATGTTTTTCATGAATAATACACCAAACTCGAAGCCAGCTGGATCTAAAACCCAAAACATTCTGCATGTTAGTCATGCATGGAAGCCCAGAAAATTCTGCATGTTTTTCATTCAAACAATCGCATAGCAAACCCAACCAAATGCCATTTCCATGGCCCCAAACAAGGAAATAACCAAAGAGGAAAGATCCCTCACCTCTTGAAGTGTGTGGGACCAGTTCTTGATCCACCAAAATCCAAAACAATGGGTGAAAAGCTTCCTCCTCCTCTTTTCTTTCCTTCCTTTCTTTTCTTTCTTTTCTTTTTCTTTCTTTCTTCTTTCTTTCCTCTTCTCCTCTTCTCTACGAATTAGCCAATTCCTCCTCCAACTCCAAAGTTGGTTTGACCTAGGTGGAGTACAACTAACACAATTTGTTTGACACTTGGTCAACTCAAGATCAAGTGTTCTCCATGCCACAATTTAACCCACTCTCATGCTCATGCATGAGGGTGGCTTCTGACATTCGCCCCCACCCAACTCATGCAATCCTAAGTGCGAAATCTCGAAATCCGTAGATTCCCTAAAGGAGGGTAAACAATTTCTACTGCAACCGAATTTTCTAGATCTCGGATGACAAAACAGACTCCACCGTTGGAATCGTCTCACGAAATATAGCTACCACGTCGAATTTCGTTAGATTCCGAGGTGGTCGGAATTTCACGTTTTTCGAGGCGTGAGGTGTCGGATGACACATGGCAAGGTAAGGGGATGCCAAGTGGCAGGATTAGAGGGCTTCCACGTGGAGGAGACCAAATGCCAACCATTTGCATGTCCTCATGAGGACACATGGCACCAAGAGGAGATCCATGGCTCACATTGAGCCACATGTAAAGTGGGTTGGCGAAAGTCAACCAATGGAAAACTTGTAATTTTATGATAGCACATCATCTTCTCCACTTTCATTTTCTTCTTGGCTGCTGTTTGACGGCAAAATGGAGATGGGGTTTTGTAGAGAAAGTCCTGGCTTCTCTCTAAGATCTACGACGCATCGGACCGTCTGGCCGTCACGCAGCAAGTTGGTCTACACGTCGAGGGCTACGGTGAGTGCCTCGATTTGGGGAGTTTCACAAACTCCGAGGCAGAGTTTTCCTACTTGCTTTACTTTTTGTTTAAGGCTTTGTAATGATGGGATTTGTCGAGATTCTGAGGTCGCTGGCCTTGCCCGCGCATTTCCGACCGGAAAACATCAAACTTTCACAGAGTTCGACAGCCCACTCGACCGCTTGCGTGATTTGTGTGATGTGTGTTGCTGCCATGGGTGAATAAATATTGTTGATTGGGTGAATTGTGGGCCGCTCCAAGCATCTAACCGGATTGCGGCCTTTAGCCCATGATGCTGGATTAAATTGTTAATATATGCATGAGTGATATATTAGCATGTGTTGTATGCTTTGGTAAAGACATTGCAATTTAGCGGGAGTAACCTATAGGGAAATTCCACTACCGGGCTTTGCTCTCATTCTGGTCGTGGGACCATCTTTTCGTGCAATCGAAGACGAGATCTCTGGACGACTTTATCCGGTTTTAGAGGCGAAGAAACGGCTATGATGGCCCTCTCTTGTATTTTGTAAAATTCTGGGCATAAGACCCAGTTTTGTATAAATTGTAATTTAATACAATTGTAATGAAACCATGTTTGTATAAACGTACATTTTTATGAGTAGGATGTGTACGCCTGCCGCCATTTGCATGTACGTGCCTCATGACATGAGACATGTAGATTTCCGCGGGTTGACGGGTTGTCAACGGACCCCCGGGTTTTGGGGCGTCACACTAAGGGCATGAAACTTGGCCCACCCATGTGCCAAGTGTCTCCCATGCAAGTGCCACATGGCACCCCATGGTCAGCCTGCTCCGCGTCGAAATGTAAATCGGTACTCCTGACCCGACGCAAATTTTGGTTCAACTAGATTCCGCGAGATGATTCTAACGGCGTGATCCGTTTCATCATCGGAGGTCTAGAGAAAGATCTAGGGTTTTGTCTCATCAAGCCGCAAGAATTACCGATTCGCTTCATTTTTAAAAAAATATCAGCTTCCCCGGATTCATATGCATTGATTACAAGGGACATGAATATATTGACATAGCACTTTGAAATTTTAAATAATTGGTCTATCATGTGTATGCTCATTGTATGATCGATGTTTAATTTGATCCATGTACAAAGTCATACAATTTAGTATTATTTTTTTATTTCGCTTAATTGCATATGCTGTTTAAATGAGATTTGAATACAAAATCGTCTTTTAAAATTTTGTCCTTTCAAGAACAAGAGTTTTGTAAGGTTTTTTCAGGCATTTAGGATTTTAAATCTACCAATACAACTCTTGTTTATATATTTTGTTTCTTAATATTGAGTTTTCTATGTATATTATCATTTTTCTACAACAACTAACATGTTAATTTATACAAATCCTCAAATTTGAATCCATATTTTTTCCATTTTTGTACTAGGGAAAGACAATGGTAAGTGTAAATGGATTCTTGGATTTTCCTCCTAGTTTAGTTATTTGAACTGAATTTTCTTAGCTTTTATATACATTTCTTTTTCTTTGACGAGCATTATGGTTCATATTGTGTTTTTGAATTGATATGATCATAATGTTTGATAAATTTAAGCTTCATATATATATATATATATATATATATATATATTTGTGTGTGTGCGTGCGTGCGCGTGTGTGTATGTATGGATGGATGCAAGTATGTATATATGTCTTTAGTAATAGATGACACTTTTTATGAGTTGAGGATTACTGTTTGAAAGTATGTAAACCAATAATGTTTCCATGAAAAGCTCAAACACACAACTTAAGATTTTGAGGTGGTCTATATGTGCTTCTTACAAATGATAGAAAACTCATGCATTTATCAAAAGATGATTAATTAGATATTTTGAAAATTTAATTGATTATTGTTCCTTATTATAGATGGTGCTTATAGATTCATGCACTATCATAAGTTTTTATTTTGGCTCAACATAAGCAAAGTTGATACAAGAGTCTCTCATCTGATAACAAGATTCTTTCTTTTGGCATTTGTTACCTCATGCTTGCGCCATAGGTGTGCCAAAGGCCCATGCGCCTACCATCAAGTGAAATTCCGACCGCATTATTTATGCTTCGGGGCCACGCCAAGTAGCGAAGTTGTCATCATAGAAAAATGGGACCTATGATCCAAAAGGATTACAAAAGTAGCTAGGATCATGCTTTAGAACTCAGGTCCCCTTTCCAATTTTATCCAATACCATTGGCTAAATCTTTTGCCGACAATGAACTTGCATTTCACTTTTTTAGCACTTTATAAATCTCATGTGCACGTTACATGTTTACTAAGAGTCTTGCACGGATCCAAACATTAACTAAGAACCCACGCTGATCCAAAAACAGCTATCAAATGATGGTCTACATGCGTGCTCATGGTATTCAAATTATGTTTGCAAGGTTGTATGTGAGGTTTTTCCTAATCATGCAATCTGATAGTGGGTTTCTTTTGTTAAAAAGGAGCTCTTAATTTCCAAATGGTAACAAATTGATTGGGATCATCAGCTTGTGAGCTTTGAATGACAAAATTAGTCTGCTTTTAGGTCTCTAAATTACCGATTGGTGAATTGTTCTTTACACTACGAATATGCATTGATTACAAGGGACATCAATATGTATTGACATAGCACTTTGAAATTTTAAATAATTGGTCTATCATGTGTATGCTCATTGTATGATCGATGTTTAATTTGATCCATGTGCTAAAGTCATACAATTTAGTATTTGTTTCATCGCTTAATTGGGTATACATGCCAAACGATATGAGACGGAATAAAAATCTGTCTTTAAAATTTTTCCTTCAAGAGAGTAGTTTTGTAAGGTTTTTTTAGGCATTTAGGATTTTAAATCTACCAATGCAACTCTTGTTTATATATTTTGTTTCTCGATATTGAGTTTTCTAGGTATATTATCATTTTTCTACAACAACTGACATGTTAATTTATACAAATCCTCAAATTTGAACCCATATTTTTTCCATTTTGTGCTAGGAAAGATTAAATGGTAAGTTTAAATATATTCTGCGATTTTTCTCCTAGTTTAGTTATTTGAACTAAATTATTTTAGCTTTTATATAGATTTCATTTTTCTTTGACGAGCATTATGGTTCATTGTGTTGCTTATTTTGGTATGATCATAATGTTTGATAAATTTAAATCAATTTCATATATATATATATATATATATATATATATATATATATATATATATATATATATATATATATATATATATATATATATATATTTGTGTGTGCGCGCGTGCGCGTGTGTGTATGTATGGATGGATGCAAGTATGTATATATGACTTTAGTAATAGATGACACTTTTTATGAGTTGAGGATTACTGTTTGAAAGTCTATAAACCTTTAATGTTTCCAAAGCTCAAACACACAACTTAAGATTTGGAGGTGGTCTATATGTGCTTCTTACAAATGATAGAAAACTCATGCATTTATCAAAAGATGATTAATTAGATATTTTGAAATTTTAATTGATTATTGTTCCTTATTATAGATGGTGCTTATAGATTCATGCACTATCATAAGTTTTTATTTTTAGCTCAACATAAGCAAAGCTGATACAAGAGTCTCTCTTATCCGATAACAAGATTCTTTTTTTTTTTGGCATTTGTTAATTTGGTATGAGTGCGCCATAAAAGCCATGGGCCCGTGCAGTTCTCACCATCGTTGAAATTTGACTGCATTATTTATGTTTTTGGGCCATGCCAAGTAGTGGAAGTTGTCATCATAGAAAAATGGGACCTGTGATCCAAAAGGATTACAAAAGTAGCTAGGATCACGCTCTAGAACCCAGGTCCCCTTTCCAATTTTGTCCAATACCAATGGCTAAATCTTTTGACAACAATGAACTTGCATTTCACTTTTTTAGCACTTTATAAATTTCATGTACACGTTACACGTTTACTAAGAGTCTTGCACGGATCTAAACATTTACTAATAACCTTACGCTGATCCAAGAAATTAGCTATCAAAATGATGGTCTACACACGGCGTCTCATGGTATTCAAATTATGTTTGCAAGGTTGTATGTGAGGTTTTTCCTAATCACGCAAATCGATGCTAGTGGATTTCTTTTGTTAAAAAGGAGCTCTTAATTTCAAATGGTAACTAAATTGATTGGGATCATCGCCTAGAAGCTTTGAATGAAAAAATTAATTCAATATTTTAGGTCTCTAAATTGATGATTGCGAATTGTTCTTTTACAATTACCGGTTATGAATATCATAAGGACATGAATATGTATTGACATAGCACTTGAAATTTTAAATAATTGGTCTATCATGTGTATGCTCATTGTATGATCGATAAGCCAATTTGATCCATGTGCTCAAGTCATACATTTAGTTTTTTTTACCGTTTAATTGGGTATATTGTGCCAAGTTATATGATTTGAATAAAAATCGTTTTTAAAATTTTGTCCTTTCAAGAACAGTAGTTTTGTAAGGTTTCAGGCATTTAGATTTTAAATCTACTAATACAACTCTTGTTTATATATTTGTTTCTTGATATTGAGCTTCTAGGTATATTATCATTTTCTACAACAATTGACATGTTAATTTATACAAATCGTAATTTGAATCCATATTTTTCCATTTTTGTACTAAAAAGACAATGGTAAGTTTAAATGGATTCTTGAATTTTTTCTCTTAGTTTAGTTATTTGAACTAAATTTTCTTAGCTTTTATATACATTTCTTTTTCTTTGACGAGCATTATGGTTCATTGTGTTGCTTGAATTGGTATGATCATAATGTTTGATAATTTAGTTGATTTCATATATATATATATATATATATATATATATAGTATATATATATATATATATATATATATATATATATATATATATATATATATATATTTGTGTGTGCAAGGCAAGTGCGTGTGTGTATGTAAGGGATGGATGTGTATAGGCAGGTGTTTTAGTAATAGATGATACTTTTTATGAGTTTGAGGGATTATCGTTTGAAACTCAGAAACCAATAATGTTTCCATGAAAAGCTGAAACACATAACTTAAGATTTTGAGGTGGTCTATATGTGCTTCTTACAAATGATAGAAAACTCATGCATTTATCAAAACATGAATAATTAGATATTTTGAAAATTTAATTGATTATTGTTCCTTATTATAGATGGTGCTTATAGATTCATGCACTATCATAAGTTTTAATTTTGGCTCAACATAAGTAAAGCTGATACAAGAGTCTCTCATATGATAACAAGATTCTTTTTTTTTTTTTTGGCATTTGTTAATTTCATGCGTGCGCCATAGGTGTGCCAAGTGTAAGACCCGAGAAATTTCAATTTCTGGAAAAAAGGCAAAATCGTAAATTCGATTACAAAATTGTAATTTCGGTTAAAAATCCGTAATTTATTCTATAGATCTCGGATGACGAAACGGATTGCACCGTTTGAATCATCTCGCGAAATCTAGCTAGCACGTAAAATTTTGTAAAATTCCGAGATAGTCGGAGTTGACACGTTTTACGACGCATCGCGTTTCGGGTGCCGTAAAAACGATTGTCGGTGCAACGAAAGTCACATATAACATGTACTCATAGGCCATAAGTTGTATGAGTAGAGAAATGATGAAAATGGACGGCCAAGATAGTGTCGAATGTCAAAACTGGGAAAAGAGGGACATAAACGTTATTTTTAGAAAAGTTTAAGTCACTAAATGACAAAAACTCAAATAGTGCTCTTCTCCTCAAATTGAAATAAAGAAAAAACGTGTGAGAGCAGAGGGGGGGAGGCATCAGCTGTTGGGAAACGAAAATGGAGGTTTTTGTAGAGAGAGAGAGTCTTCCTTCTCTCTAAAAATACGGGCGATCCGACCGTCGGCGGTCTTTGGGCCGAGAAGGAAAGACGTTCTACGCGGAGCATGCTACGCTGGGATTCCGTTCATGGAGTTTTCGACAAACTCCGAAGCGTAGGGCTTCTCCTACTTGGAGCTTTATTCCCATTTTAAGTACTTTACGTATGTTTGAGTCAAATGAGGCCGTGAGGGGCCGTTGGATCGGTCCCAAACCTTAGGACCGAATTGATATAAATTTTTGAAATCTCATTGTTGCAGCCGTGACTGACCACGGCTGGTTTGGGTGTCAAATTGTGTTTTTCCAAGATGAATCATGTATTGATTGAAATTAGGCCTCGTGAATGGTCATGGAGAAAATGCGGGTTCGTAAGGCTTAACCGATGAATGGATGTGTGTTTGAACCCTAAAACCTAGGTTTTTACTGTTCATAGGAATAGTGACACAAAAATATATTTTTGTGTGAATATGTGTTTGGTCGAGTGATTTATATTAAATTGCTCGTGTTTGATCATTAGCCCAAGTGAGCTAATTTTGATGCTTGACATAATAATTACATGACATGATTGTGTGATTGGATATTTTGTGAATATGTGCATGTTTACATATTTGCATGTGATTAGACGAAATGGCATACATGCATTCCATATGCACTGAAACATCCTAGGACTATAGGAGTTAGTGCATGAGACGAGTCTAGAGAAAATGGTTCGGAGGGTTGTCTAAAAATATTAATTATCGGAGGGTAGTCCAAATTAAAAATATCAATCGTCGGAGCGGCCCAATTGATATTCATCGGAGGGTAGTCCACAAACAATTAAATATATCAATCATCAGAGCGGCTCAATTGATATTCATCGGAGGGTAGTCCACAAACAAATAATAGATCAATCGTCGGAGCGGCCCAATTGATATACACATCGGAGGGTTGTCCACAACAACAAATAAATATAATAATTTCATAATGAGGCTTTGAAGGAAAGGTGAGAGTCATGGTGACTCGATCTGAGTTGGTCATGTAGACATTCAAGTAGGATCATGCATTTGCTTGAATGTGTGTTTAATTTGGAACATTGCACTGCACTTAGGTGGTGAGTATCCCACTTAGGGCGATTCCACTACTGAGCGTTAGCTTACCCTGTCGAGGGATATTATTTGGCTGTGTACAAAGAGCTGAGGATGGCTCACATGTAGACCGAGATAGAAGAAAGCCGAAGTGTAGCTTTCGTTCCCGACGAAAAACATGTATTAGAACTCTATAAGTTTGATATATGTTGTATAAGAGTAAAAACATATTAATCCTCGTAACTATTGGGTATATAGTTGATTCATAGTCGTATGTAGATCGAGTATCGCGCTTTACGGGCCCAAGTGGTCAGACAATTATGTGATTGGATACATTGGATTATATTGCACGTTTGGGACAGGATATGTGTATCGTATTTGGTAGAGTCTTCCGCACAAAGGAGACTCGCCCGATTGGTGTCAACCCGACATCCACTCAGATTCAACGAGTCGACGGCAGGCCAACTGACCCTGGTTTTGGGGCGTCATGTACCTAGGCATACGAATACCTAGGAGCTCGTACTAGGTATCCAACAATTACTAGGTGGTTTGATGTGAAGTATAGGTATATGGAAACCTATTGATTGAGGATTTGGGCTTAGGCTATAGTCGAGTAAGAACATCACCACTAGGTGTGGTTCGATGTTGAGTTTAGGTATGAGATTACCTAGGAAAATCACGGGACAAAACTAGGACACTACGTGCACGTGTGTTGATGTGTTTTGTGTGGTTTGGTGAATTATTGTGTGTTTGGTATGCATGACATGTTTCATGTGTTGAGATTTTTATGTGTGCTTGGTGATTAGCACATGGATGTGTTAGAAAATGTTTTAGAAAATATTTTGAGTGGTATAGTGTACAAAACTGGAGGGAGAACATAAAAGAAATAGATTTTTATAAATTTATTTGGTTATTGGATAATGAAATCAAATTTTAATAAATTTGAGGTTGAACACTAGGATTAGTGATGTATAATGAGGTTTTGAGGAAATTCTGGACCATTTCCAGAATTAAATAAGAAAAAAAAAAATTCTGGAGTTTTACAGTGTAAAACTGGAAAAAGAAAGTGAAGAAAATAAATTGCATAAATTTATTTGGTTAAGAGGTGAGGAAAATAATTTTCTAAGGTTTTACAAGTTGGAAAATTGAAGAAAATGGAGTAAAATAAATTTTTATAAATTTATTTGAGTATTATGGAAAATGAAAAATAGGTGTATATTTTTTTTTTATGATTTTCCAGCTGCTGGAAATAATGGAAAAAAATATTTATAATGAAAATAAAAAAAAATTATTGCAGAACCGTTTTGGGCTACGCCCAAACTATATTGTGAAAAAAAAATTTATTTGTGAAGGTCGAATCTGTATCATGTACCAAGGAAAAAAAAAAACATGGTATTGTGAGATCAGATTGCAAGGAAGACGGAAGTAAAGGAATTGTATTGTAATACAGTCATTGTATTACAGAGAAGAAGGCTTCGAGGATTGATAGGTCAGAATACAACAGATCAGGACGCAAGGATAGCTCGTCAGGAAGAAATTGTATTGCAAGACGCCATCAGACAGAGGCCGGTTGAGGGCGTGTTGCAATACAAATATTGTATTGCAGTTAGAGGCTTCGATGTCATTGTATCGCAATACAAACGGATCAGACAGGGTTGAAGCACAGAGGAGGTAAAATCGTATCGCAATACAAAATTGTATAGTGACAGGGGTACGGGCGTCGGGCAGCGCCGCGCAGGTCGGGCGTAAATTCGGGCGAGCGCGCGCAGGCGCTGCGCGCTGCACAGTAAGCTGCCGCAGCGGGCGAACGTGACGGCGCGCGGCAGGGGCGCCGCGGTGAGCGGCAGGCTGCGGCGGCGCGAGCGCTGACACGCCGAGGCCCGCCACGATACGACAGTCAGCCACGACACGCCACGCGCTACGGCCAGGCGCGCATTACCGGGCTAGGCCGGGCGCTTTGCGCTCGTGCACTGGGCCTGGGCCACCCGGTTTTTCGACAGAATGTTTCTGAGTCACCGTTTGGACCCGGTTCATGAACACTGTACATCGCAAAATTTTTTCGAAAAAAAAATATTTATTTAATTTAATTAAAATAAAATAAAATCAAATAAAATTTGATAAAATTTCGAAAAATAAAATTTTCAAAAATAAAATTTTCGAAAATAAAATTTCGTTGAAAACAACATTGACGTAATGATTTGCCTCAGACACAGAAATGCAAGGACAATGTGTATATTAATCGATTTATGTGTATGTTTAGTGTCTCTAATGCTTATGCCTGTAGATACCGTATTGTATTTAACTACCATTGGAAATTGTGATTGCGCAGTTGCTGCGTAGGAAACTATATGCATGGTGTAATGTGTATAGGAAAAAGGGTGAATGCTAAGGTTAGGAACTATGACCTTAGGGATTCGATACCTAAATGAAATAAAGAGAACTTAGAACCTTATTTAAATAAATAAATTGAGTGGTTGGAATTTAGCACCACTTAGGAAATGAACGGGTCAGCTCATGGTTGTAAGTCTATTAGTAATTGGTAATGTGGCATTGCTAGTTGGGATCGAAAATGAAAATTAAATGACTCTCATTACTAATCAAATACGACGGGCTAGTCGAGGACGAGGACGAGGGCGCCCATTGTGGCAATCGGGTCGACACCACCGATTTGATAAAGTGTGCCCTTGCCAGGTCAGAGGTATTGGCGGCGGATCGCTATCGCACAAGCTAAAGATAAAGCAGGCCACGTGAAGATCCTAGTAACCTCGTAGGTTTTAGTACAAGATCGCCCCTCCGACATTCACAGGGCGAAGAGATCCGATGGTGGTAGACCATCGGGTTCATGCATAGAGAAAGTGTTATTATGGAGATTACCTCCGACGCCGACCGATTAGACTAGTTATGCTTCTAGCTAGAGAATGAGGCCCAAATACTGGTGGGAAATGGGCAAGGACCTCAGAGACCTTAGAGGAACTGCTATATGCGAAGTTCTCCTTAGGGATTAAGGTGAGAATAGTGGATGATATGTCGAGGTCAGTGGAGTTGGGAGATCTCGTGGACTCGTCACGTGGACCCGAGGATAATGGACATGTCGTAGTTCGATGTCATCCTCGGGATGGATTGGCCGAGCAAATTTACGGTGATCGTTATAGATCAGAGCTTAGGAGGGTTACCGCCATACGCAGGATGGTACTGGCAGATCGTGGGGACACCATGATATTTTGCCCCTGATGCGATAATGAAACCAAGTGTCGCGGGATGTTAGCGGGTTGGCTGGCGTAGCCTTACCCTAAATGACGAGGAGAGACTGTAGACTTAGATCTACCTCGAGTAGTATGCGAAAGTATGTGGATGTTTTTCCGTATGAGCTACCCGGACTCACCTCCACACTCCAGATCGCTACACCTTGGTACTTTTCCCATCTCTATGACTCCGCATGATGGCAATCGGGTTGAGTTGTGCAGAACTCATCGGCCCGCACTACAGGAGTTAATGGACAGCACTTCATTAGACCGAGCACTCACCATGGGGCGCTCCGGTTATGTTGCGAAAAGAAGGACAAGACCCTTCGACTGTGCATTGACTACAGGCAGTTGAATAAGGTTACGATCAAGAATCGATACCCATTACCGAGGATTGACGATTTGTTTGATCGCTGACAGAGCGAGTCTACCCAAGATGTACCTTCGCACCGTTACCATCACCGAGGGTCAGGGGATACCGATATCCCTAAGGCAACTAAGTAGGGACGACATGGGCACTTTTAGTTTACGGTGATGCCCATTGGATTGACGAATGCGCTAGCAGCATTCATAGATCTCATGCATAGGGTGTTCCAACCCTATCTAGATCAGTTTGTCGTGGTCTTCGTGGATGACATTTTGATCTACTCCACTGAGGGAGCATGAGTATCACTGGGATTGTATTACGCCTGTTAAGAGACCATCACCGTGGCGCTAAGTTCAAGTATGCGAAGCCTTGTACCTACTAAGGAGATTGGGACACGTGGTGTCGCACCAGAGGCCACGACCTAGAGAAGGTTGAGGTAGTGATGAGCTGGAGAGACCGAATGTCAATCTCGAGATACATAGCTTCTTGGGATTGGCCGGGTATTACAGAGATTCAGAATGGGTCAAGTTGTCCATTCAGGCGTGGATCGGTAGGATTTCACTCACGGACATGGACTCCATGGTCAGCGGCTCACCATGGAGAGAGAGACGAGGATACTTGGCTCGGATATGGGTGTTGGTAGCAAGAGGAGGACTCGCCTTCTAGTTCGAGGAAGAGGCGTAAGACTTCGCTTCACATGAAGCCAAGACTAAAGCCAGATCGGCGGTTAGTCGATACGCGTGATATGTTATTTCGCCGAAGCAAACCCTGCATATGAGACGGATTGCTCCTAGAGACAGGGTCCCAGTGGCTTTGGGACAATGCATCCCGCTAGCCGTAGGACAGAGAGTATACGGTTCATTCCTCCTAGTACCCGCCCCGAGGAACAAGTTTCGCCATTTTCTGGTACATGCGACCCCAAGCAGCGACGTATATGCCGGAGGGGCCAGAGTGTGGGTCAAATTCAAGGACAGATCAGAGTTGCGCAACGAAAGCGTGGTGGACCTTAGGGTGGTAGACGTATTGGTTGTTGATGTCAAGCTTGAAATTGATGAGTCAACAACCATCGGGTCACAAGAATCGAGACCTTAACCTGCTGTCATACTCGGCACGACATTGACTGGGGCTTAGAGGTTAAGGCCTTTAGAGAAGCCAGTATAGATGTTCTTCCTAGGATGTAGGTGAGAGCCTAATCTGATAGGTCGGGATTATGGAGTGAGAGATCTCCTAGATTCTCGCTTCACGTGGACCCCGGATGTGGTGTTGCAGTATGGCATTATTGGCGCTGTGTGCACTCCAGAACATTGCGTCGAGTCGGGTGTGGGTGCACGGTAAGGTCACCCACCACTCTGTGGTTGAGGGTTGAGTTTGTCTTTGAAACTACGTCCAATGAAGCACCTGCCCGACTCAGAAATGACGAGTAATTAGAGTGTGGGAAAAAGCAAAAGGGGGCCGAACTCTAAGGTGAGAAGCCTGAGTTAGGTGTAAGAGACCCGGGAAATACCCGAATTTCTGGTGTAAGAGACCCGTGAGATATCCAACCCTTCTGCAGAACAAAGAGCCTCAAAGTGTGTTTCAAGAGTTATGTTGCCCGAGATGAAAACACACTTGACATGGTTATCGCGACTTCTAGAGTCGAGGATGTGGAGCTCCGGGTGACTCGAGTTTGTGATAATTCCTTTGGAAATTGCATTGGGCGCGTTGAGTCGAGTGCTGCAAATGGATGTTTGGTCCATGATTACGGACTAGATTGACCATCCATTGACGTCGATTATGACCTTTGGAGAGTTAGCGCTTACACACCAAGCAAAACGGTAGTATCGGTCAGTATGGATTACACACGGCAGGTTGGGGGACATGCCACGAGCACAAAGGCCCCGTGGATCCCAAGGGCAGAGGAGCAATTTTATGAATCTACTATGTACCAGCCATCGCGAGTGTGCAAATGGCACCATATGAGGCATGGTACGGAGCTAGGTTACCGTTATGTTAGAATCAAGGTGGTGAGCTCTATCACTAGTCCTGATATGATTAGAGACACCTCCGAGAAGGCAGCTGATGACACAACGCCTTTCTCACTCCGGGCCAGAGCCGATGTAAGAGCTACGTCGATGTGCGACGCCGACCCTTAGAGTTCGAGGTCAGGATCACGCCTCGAAGGTGATTCCTAAGAGGAGTGGCCGCCCGGTACGAAGCTATCGCCGAGGTCATCGACCTTCGAGATACCAGAGAGGCAGGCATCAGAGCTGCACTCGCTGGCGCTACCGCCAGCATCAAGTGTCCACGAGGTATTTGGCGTCTCCATGTCTCTAAGTATACCCGATCCATACCATGTAAAGGGATCGGGGGATGAGAGATCGGTCATCGATGAGACCTCGAGGAGGGACCAAGAGGCAGGTTAGGATAGCCGTGATCGTTTTACAACGCAAGACCGTGAGGTTAGTGGGAGTGCTATGGCGTACCACGGAGTGGAGGAGTCCACGCGGGGAGTGCAGGACACTATGTCACCATCCTCTTGCTACTTCGATGAAGGTAATGTGGTTTAGTCGCTTAAGATTTAAAATGGCTACATTACTAGATGCAAGGCTGCATAAGCATGTGAGTGATTGTGATTGTCCCTAATTTCGGACGTTCTTTTAAGGAGGGGAGAAAAGACCCGAGAAATTCCACTTCGGGAAAGGGCAAAATTGTAAATTCGACATGAAATTGTAATTTCGGTTAAAATCCGCACTTATTCTGGACCCTGATGACGAAACGGATTGCATCGTTGGAATCGTCTCGCGAAATCTAGCTAGCACATAAAATTTTGTAAAATTCCGAGATAGTCGGAGTTGACACGTTTTACGAGGCATCGAGTTTCGGGTGCCGTAAAAACGATTTTCGGTGCGACGAAAGTCACATATAACATGTACTCATGGGCCATAAGTGGTATGAGTAGAGAAATGTAGGAAGAAATGGACTACGAGATAGTGTCGAATGTCAAACTGAAAGAGGACATAACCATTTTTAGGAAAAGTTTAAGTCACTAAATAACAAAACTCAAATAGTGCCTTCAAATTGAAATAAAGCAAAAACGTGTGAGAGCAGAGGGGGGGAGGCAGTAGCTGTTTGGAAACGAAAATGGAGGTTTTTGTAGAGAGAGAGAGTCTTCCTACTCTCTAAAAATACGGGCGATCCGACCGTCGGCGGTCTTCGAGCCGAGAAGAAAAGACGTTCTACGCGGAGCATGCTACGCCGCGGACTCCTATTGCGGATTTTCGACAAACTCCGAAAGTATTTCTCCCTACTCGAAGCCTTTATTCCCATTTTAAGTACTTTACGTATGCTTGAGTCGAATGAGGCCGTGAGGGGCCGTTGGATCGGTCCCAAACCTTGGGACCGAATTGATATAAAATTTTGAAATCTCATTGTTGCAGCCGTGAATTACCACGGCTGGTTTGGGTGTCAAATTGTGTTTTTCCAAGATGAATCATGTATTGATTGAAATTAGGCCAGGAATGGCCGTGAAATGCTGGTTCACAAAGTGAACCGATGAATGGATGTGTGTTTGAACCATAAAACCTAGGTTTCATCGTCATCTTAAATAGTGACACATAAAAATATATTTTGTGTGAATATTGCAGGTTTGGCCGAAAGGATTTATATTAAATTGCTCGTGTTTAATGTTCGCTGAGCTAATTTTGATGCTTGACATAATAATTATACGACATGATCATGGTGATCGATATTTGCGAATATGCATGTTTACATATTTGTTTGTGATTAGACTGTATTGGAAATGGCATACATGCATTCCATATGCACGGAACATCCTAAGACTATAGGAGTTAGTGCATGAGACGAGTCTAGAGAAAATGGTTATGAGGGTTGTCTAAAAATATTAATTATCAGAGTGTAGTCCAAATTAAAAATATCAATCGTCGGAGCGGCCCAATTGATATTCATCGGACGGTAGTCCACAAACAAATAATATATCAATCGTCGGAGCGACCCAATTGATATATACAAGGTCGGGCGGTTGTCCACAAAACAAATAAATAAATATAATACAATTTCATACGAGGCTTAAAGTGAGTGTGAGAGAGACGGGTGGAGGGACTGATCTGGAGTTGTCATGTAGACATTCAAGTAGGATCATGAATTTGCTTGAATGTGTTTAATTTGGAACATTGCACGCACTTAGGTGGTGAGCAGCCCACTTTAGGCGATTCTACTACCAGCGTTAGCTCACCCCGTCGAGGATATTATTTTTACAGTACAGGAGCATGCGAGGGGACTACCACATAGACTGAGGATTAGAAGAAAGCCGAGTTGTGGCTTTCGTTCCGATTTAAAACATGGTTAGAACCCTATGTTTACTATATGTCAGAAAGAGTAAAAACATATTAACTCGTAACTATCAGGGTATATAGTTGGATTCATAGTTGGTATGTTCACTGAGTATTATGAGTTTGAGGGCCCAAGGGCCATATTACTCATGGATTGATACATTGGATTATATTGCACTGCTTGGGATAGAGATATGTGTGATCAGATTCGCAGAGCCTCCGTACAAAGGAGACTCGCTCTCAAATTCAAGGGCTGATCGCAGTCAACGGACCCCCGGGTTATGGATGGATGCAAGTATGTATATATGTCTTTAGTAATAGATGACACTTTTTATGAGTTGAGGATTACTATTTGAAAGTCTGTAAACCAATAATGTTTCCATGAAAAGCTGAAACACATAACTTAAGATTTTGAGGTGGTCTATATGTGCTTTTTACAAATGATAGAAAACTCATGCATTTATCAAAACATGAATAATTAGATATTTTGAAAATTTAATTGATTATTGTTCCTTATTATAGATGCTGCTTATATATTTATGCACTATCATAAGTTTTAATTTTGGCTCAACATAAGTAAAGCTGATACAAGAGTCTCTCATCTGATAACAAGATTCTTTCCTCTTTTTTTTGGTATTTGTTATTTTCATGCGTGGGCGCCATAAAAAGTTGCTGGCCCAGGCTCTCACCATCGTTGAAATTTGACCGCATTATTTATGTTTTTGGGCCATGCCAAGTAGTGGAAGTTGTCATCATAGAAAAATGGGACCTGTGTTCCAAAAGGATTACAAAAGTAGCTTGGATCATGCTTTAGAACCCAACTCCCCTTTCCAATCTCGGGTCTACCATCGCTAAATCTTTTTCCGACAATGAACTTGCATTTCACTTTTTTAGCACTTTATAAATCTCATGTGCACGTTACACGTTTACTAAGAGTCTTGCAATGATCCAAACATTTACTAAGAACCTTACGTTGTTCCAAGAAATTAGCTATCAAAATGATGGTCTACACACGGCGTCTCATGGTATTCAAATTATGTTTGCAAGGTTGTATGTGATGTTTTTCCTAATCATGCATATCGATGCTAGTGGGTTTCTTTTGTTAAAAAGGAGCTCTTAGTTTCTTTTCAGACATTTAGGATTTTAAATCTACCAATACAACTTTTGTTTATATATTTTGTTTCTTGTATTAAGTTTTCTAGGTATATTATCATTTTTCTACAACAACTGACATGTTAATTTATACAAATCCTCAAATTTGAATCCATATTTTTTCCATTTTTGTACTAGGGAAAGACAATGGTAAGTTTAAATGGATTCTGGGATTTTACTCCTAGTTTATTTATTTGAACTGAATTTTCTTAGCTTTTATATACATTTCTTTTTCTTTGACGAGCATTATGATTAATTTTTTTACTTGAATTGGTATGATCATAATGTTTGATAAATTTAAGTCAATTTCATATATATATATATATATATATATATATATATATATATATATATATATATATATATATATTTGTGTGTGTATGTTCTTGCGCGCTTGTGTGTATGTATGGATGGATACATTTATGTATTTATGTCTATAGTAATAGATGACACTTTATGAGCTGAGATTACCGTTTGAAAGTCTGTAAACCAATAATGTTTCCATGAAAAGCTTAAACACACAACTTAAGATTTTCAGGTGGTCTATATGTGCTTCTTACAAATGATAGAAAACTCATGCATTTATTAAAAGATGATTAATTAGATATTTTGAAAATTTAATTGATTATTGTTCCTTGTTATAGATGGTGCTTATAGATTCATGCACTATCATAAGTTTTTATTTTGGCTCAACTTAAGCAAAGATGATACAAGATGCTTGTTGTTCCCTTCCATCAGAGACTTCAAAAAGCTAAAATGGAATAGCAATTCTCTAGATTCTTAGATGTCTTCAAGAAGTTAGAGATCAACATATCTTTTATAGAGGCATTGACTCATGCCTAATTATGCTAAATTTTTAAGGACATTCTGAGTAGGAAGAGAAATTTTGCTAAAAAATGAGTGGTGAATTTGACTGATACATGCAATGCAGTGATCCAGAGAAGATGCAGGATCGTGGTAGCCTCACCATTCCCTGCACCATTGGGAATTTTGAATTCAAGAAAGCTTTGTGTGACTCAGGTGCCAGTATCAACTTGAAGCCTTTGTTAGTGGTTAAGAGACTCAGTTTGGGGGAGCTTACTCCCACAGCTATGACTTTGGAAATGGCAAATAGAGACGGCACATCCGTATGAGCGTCCTTGAAGACGGCTTCATCAAGGTGGGAAAACTGTCATTTTCCTATGGACATGGATATGGAAGAAGACAAGTTCCAATTGAGCTGAAGACCTTTCCTAACCACCGAGCCAGCCTCGACATATGTGAAGAAAATGGAAACTTACTCAGTAGAGAAGAGCGCACTCGTTGAACACAAGCTTGAAACAATTTGAGTATGAAAGTCCAGATTGTAGGACTATAGACACAATATTCTATTAGTCCCGAATCGACGCTAGCTGTAATTTTCTATAACTCAATCAATGAAATGAGATGAATTTCCAAGATCTTGATATCTGATTGTAATTTATCAGCTGTGGAATTAAAGGGAATGCCTTGTTTGAATGAGAACAAGTATTTAAAAACATGCAAAATGAAGAGGAAGCAAAAGAAACAAAAACAAACTATACGGGTTAACCTCGGGCTTAATTACCCAAACATTTAAAGTATGCTTTCTTAGAACCAGAAAAGGCAAAACCTGTTATTATTTTAGCTGCATTAACTGAGCATGAAGAACATAAACTGTTGGAGATCCTGAAAAAGTACAAGGGAGCAATTGCTTAGTCTATATAAGATTTGAAAGGAATCAGTCCTTCTACTCAGATGCACAAGATCTTGAAGACAACAAAGACTCTATAGAACATCAAAGAAGAATTAATCCAAAGATGAAAGGCAGTCTAAAAGAAGTGATCAAGTGGTTGAATGCGTACTCATTTGCGGTCCACAACCCTTGGGTGAGCCCACCAAGTGGTTCCCATGAAGTGTGGATCACCGATAAAATGAGAATAATAAATTGATTACTACAAGAGTCAGACAGAGGGTGTGTATAGACTACGAAAAATTAAACACACTACTACTAGAATTGTTCATTATCTCTACCTTTCAGTTCAAATGCTGATAGGTTAGTAAAGCACACCCCCATTACCTGCTTTCTTGATGGATATTCCGGTTATAACCGTATTGCTATAGCCCCGAGGATCGAGAAGACTACATTTACATGTCCTTATGGCACCTTTGCTCGTACATGCCATTGGATTATGTAATGCTCTCGCCAAGACCAAAGATGTATGATGTCTATATTTTCAAACTCTGCGGAAGAGGGTATGGAAATTGCGATGAGAATTTCAAGATATGGATCCGCTTTGAGAATTGTTCGAAATTTTTAAACAGCTGTTTCGTGAGGTGTCAGACGAATTTAGCCTTTGATGAGCCCAGTTACGCATAGTTTGATTTTTAATCCATTTTTCTCGGCTTATTACAAGATAATTGTTGATTCAGTATATTAAACCTCGGGTAATTTGCTCACATTTAATTTTGCGTAAAATACAAAGATAAGCAAAAATCCCAAGAAAATCGAAGAATTCAAACACGAACATAAGTAAAAGTGAGGTCGCAACTAGAAAATGAAAGTCGCACAAGAGCTCTTTGTTCGCTATTTCCGTGTCACAACAACATCACCAAGACCAATTAATGAGGTTGTGACCAAGAAAATGCGGTTGAGATGAAAGAAACTATTCAAGGCAAAAGCTTAGGTCGCAATGCCAATCTGAGGTTGCGACGTTGATCCATTGATGAAGCCACATATGAGGTCTTTGGAATAAAATTTGAAGTTGCAACCAGTTCTTAAATGAAGGACTCAAACTGAGGTCGCGACATCATCTCGAGGTCACGACATGGAACTGAATCGAGTCACAACAAAGGAAATCGGGTTACAAATAACTTTGTTATTCATGACTCCTAAGGGAGGTCACGACCTAAAGAAACACTGAACATTACAAGCCATGTCGCAACCTAATATTGATATCGTAACGTGAAACCTCGCCAACGAAGACTTTACCAAGCAAAGGGGAGTTACGACCACTTAATCGCCAAGAACTCCAGCGAGGTCGCGACTAACTCTCGAGGTCGCGACCGAATACACACCGAGCATCAACATCATGTCGTAATTATGCTGGGGTGCTAACCGAGACAACCTCCAACCGTAAAGGAGCAACGCAAGAACGCGACGTCATATTGAGGTCGCAAATCATTTAAAGGTGCGGCCATCAAAATCAGTCGCGATAACATATCGAGGTCAGAATCCCAAATTCAACATATCAAGGCGTAAGACCAAAAAAGGAGGTCACAACTCAAAAGAAAGTCACGACTGAGGTGAAGCAAGAGAAATAGAAAATGTGTCGCAACCTAAAACCGAGGTCGCGACGCGGCGCGGCAGCAAGCGAATTGAAGTCGCGGATCAAAATTTCAAAGGTATGGGAATGACAACGAGGTTGCGACGTGAGACTAAGGTCACAACATCAACTATTGAGAACAATCGAATAAAAAGGTCACAAATCCACAATTTCGAGGTCGCAATAATTAATCAACGAAACTGAAAGAAACCGGTCGCAATCGAACTATAGCGTATAGTGGAATTCCAGGTCGCGATATCAACCCGAGGTCGCAACATGAGATGCGAATCGGGCTTTTGTTCGGGAATTCTACCTAGATCTTTGTGCATTCGCCCCATTTTTGCAGTGACGTATAAATAGAGTAGTGCAGAATAGTAAAGTAACCTCTAACTTTTTCACTCTCGACACCGAGAACTGGGAGATAAGAAGGGTTCATTGTATAGTTTAGAGTAGATTTTATTTTCTTTCTTTATTTTCTTTTCTTTATTTTCCTTCCTTTTCTGGATCTGAATTGGCGAACTATGAAGAAACGATTGAATACTGGATTTTTTATTTATGTTATTTTCTTCTTAAAATTACTGACTGAAAATTGTGAAATCTAGACAACTTTTTGGAATTCATTTCTTCTTAGTTTAATTGTGATTACGGTGGATGTACTTGATCGATGCTCCATTGTTAATTGTGATGCAATATTTAGAACGCAGCTTAGCTGGATTAGATTTACTACGCCTTCGCAAAATCTAGGAGAGAAGTTATTTGGATTGTGATTTATTTACTGGTGTTGTTTTTGAATCCATAGTCTCACGAAAATTAATACCGCTTAAGGAGTGATCTTACTGATTTCCAAGATGCCCTCACGTGACACGTAGTTGAGATTCATGATTCGAGAGAATTCGCTATAAGGCTAAGCATAGACTACCATTGATGAACTGCTGAGCTCTAAAAGTTCATTTTGATAAATCCCCCATTCGCTCATAATTGAAGTTAGAGGGGAGTATTTAACAATATAAATAATAAGAGAGTTCACCTCAATCTAAAGGGAAGCTCCCAACCTTGTGTTAGCTGAGATCTAATCAAGGGAAAGGAAGAAACTAATAGATCCGACTTATTGCCACCAATTAAATGGTAGAACTTTTGCAAAACTCGAGAAGGAGAGCAAAAAGATCTATACCACAAGAAATGGGTGTGAAGTATTGAGAAAGAAAATACCTGTGATCTCAAGAAAATCAGAATACAAGTAGTCGGTTCGATTCGACTTCACATAAGTGCGGCTTTTAACCAAAGGTATATGGAGAAATCCAACTGCAATATTTAGGCAATCTTGGACAAATCTATATCCATACATAAAACATAGCAATGTATTTTTGTGTAGGAATTGACTATTTCATTGTAATTCTTTGATAGTTTTCAAGCTTACAGGGAACGTATCTCACCCAAGATTTTGCTCTTTTATATTTTTTGTTGCTTTCATGTTATTTCGCCTTATATTTTTAGTTCATAGTTTAGGATCTTTATTTTTCTAGATAAAAACTTTCACTATCGATCTTAGTCCAAATAGCATAGAACTTCAGAGGTCAAAAAGTTGATTTCAAATTCTTGTCAATCTCTGTGGGAATGATACCTAGACTTACATTTAGATTTTACTACTTATATGACCTGTGCACTTACAGTTTCATAGACTATACCTATTTTTAAAATCCTGAACACCAATAAAGATTTATTTTATCAAGCAAGTTTAACCAAGTGACATGGATGCAAGAGAAGTGTAAGACTCTTTCAACTATGTGAATTTGAGGGGTTTTAGTCTATATAGAAAAAGGCAAACAAGCCTTAAATTGGGGAAAATTCGATTTCATTGAAAAACCCGAGAAAATTTGAATTTTCTGAAAAATGGTAAAATGGTAATTTCGGGTAAAATCCGAAATTTTTCTAGATCTCGGATGATGAAACGGACTCCACCGTTGGAATCGTCTCATGAAATCTAGCTACCACGTCGAATTTCATTGAATTCCGACACGATCGGAATTTCATGTTTTTCGAGGCACCGGGTGTCTGGTGCTGTATGATGGTTTGAGAGAGACATGTGATGTGACAAAAGTCACCGAATACATGTACCTATGTGACACATGTTGCATGATTAGTGAGAGGATGGAGATGAATGGCTTAGATTAAGCCAAATATCAAAAAGGCCATTTAACTCAAATAGTTAAATTAAAGGACAAGGATGGAATTATTGAAAAAATTTAAAATAAACGGGACAAAAGACATCTTCTTGTCCAATGGGCTGCTGGAAAAACATGCGGTAGGTGTGGAGAACCAGTTTTAGAGAGAGAAAGAGTGACTTCTCTCTAGATTTCCCGGTGTTTGGACCGTTGGTTCTCATCGGAGCAAGAAGCAAAGTTGTTCTACGCAGCAAGGGCTACGCGTGGGCATCGATTTTGTGGAGTTCCGACAACTCCAAGAGGTAGGGATCTTTTCCTACTTGATTTATTCTTTGGCTAAGCTATTTTAATGGATGGGGATTTGTTGAGGCCTATATGGCCGTGTTTTTTGTCTCAAAATCTTTGAACCGAGTGGAGAAAATCCTTATTGTGTGGTCGTGAACAGTGACGAGCCTAGGGTTTCACTGTTCATGTGATATGTTGTGTGATTTTTGTATTATTGGGTGATTCAAAATGAATTGCTTAGATTGTTATTAGCCCATGTGAGCTAATTTTAGTGTTATTGATTGTGAGTTGAATAACATGAATTATGTGAATTAAATTTTGTTAATATATAAATGTAAAATATATTAGCATGAATATTTTGAAATGGAATAATGCATTCCATATGCAATCGAGGCACCCTAGAGTTGGAAGGTATGAGTGCATGACATGAAATAAAAACAAAAGAAAAATGAAAACGACAGAAAGCAATTCATGAAGATTTTCCGAAGAATTGCCTTGGAGAGTTGTCCAACAATTCATCTTGGAGGCGGACCCATGACTGTTTCGGAGAATTACCCAGCAATTCACCTCAGAGGGTTGTCCAATGTATTTAACGAAACTCGGTAGTAAGTTTTCGAGAACAAAAAAAGCTTTTGTTTTGAAAACTGTATTTTGCTCGCATTTGGCTTAGGTATGTGTGAGGGAGTCGATGAGGACTCGAGACATGGGATTAGGCATGTAAACATTCAAGTAGGATCATGTATTTGCTTGAGTGTGTTTGGTTTCCATGACATGCATTTAGTGGGAGTAACCTATGTAGGAAATTATCACTACCGGGCATTGCTCACCTCACAATGGATCATTATTTCGTGTACAAGGAGTTTACGTGATGACGACGCCACTAGAGGCCACTGCTTAGAAGAAAGTTTGGATTCAGGGCTTTGGTATTCATTTTGTATAACATGTATTAAAACTCTAAATTTTGATATATGTTTTGGTTAAGAGTAATGTAATAACTCTTGAACTATTGTTATATAGTTGATGTATTCTTGATGAGTATTGATGTATGGGCCTTAGTGGCCATTTTTACTCATGTATAGGTCTCATAATATGAGACAATGTGCATTCCACAAGCGATTTTAGTGAATAATCTAGACACCCCTGATCGGGCGCCATTCATTGTAATATAGGGTATTGTCTTAGGACACAAAATTTCTGCAGCTGGATGAGAAGTAAACCAAGCAAAGGTTTCTATCATAAAAATTCTTCTGCCACCTACAATAGTCAAAGGGATAAGAAGTTTCTTAGGGCATGCTGATTTTTACAGGAGATTCATAAAGGATTTCTCAAAAATCTCTATACCATTATGCAGATTGCTTGAAAAAGATGCAAAGTTTGATTTTAATGAAGTATGCAAAGCTGCATTTGATGAAATTAAATCCAGATTAGTTACAGCTCGCATCATGGTAACACCTTATTGGAACAAGGATTTCAAAATTATGTGTGATGCTATGACTACGCATGAGCCGTGATTGGGACAAAGAACTGAGAAGATGTTCAAGCCCATATACTATGCCAGCAAAACCTTTAATGAAGCACAAGAGAACTACTCTACAACTGAAAAAGAGATGTTGGCAATGGTGTTTGCTTATGAAAAATTCAAGCCTTACATATTGGGGTCTCATGTTATAATACACACTGATCATGCTACAATTAGATATCTGATGGCAAAGAAAGATGTCAAGCGAAGATCGACGCATGGTATTATCAAGCATAAGCAGTTTGATCTAGAAATCAAAGATGAAAAGGGTAGTGACAATGTGATAGCTAATCACTTGTCTAGACTGGAAAAAACTACCGAAGAAGAAAAATTAAGTGAAATAGCATAAAACTTTTCTGATGAGCAGTTGTTTTTATTATCAGTCAAAACACCCTAGTATGCTGATATTGTGAATTGCTTATCTTATGGAATTATGCCATATGAATTCAGCAACCAGTAGAAGAGAAAATTTATAACTTTTAGTATATTCTATATTTGGGATGATCAACTACTTTTCATAAGAGAAGCATATATGATTATCAGAAGATGTGTACCAGAAATAGAACAAGGTGAAATTATTGATAAATGCCATGCATCATCATATGGAGGACATTTTGCAAGAGACTGTTTTGCATAGGTGAAACATTGTGATACATGTCAGAGAATGGGCAACATAAGCAGAAGAGATGAGATGCCCCTACAAGGAATCCTGGTGGTGCAGATTTTTTATGTGTGGGGAATAGATTTTATAGGACCTTTTCCATCATCATTTGGAAATCTATACATTCTCCTAGCTATGAATTATGTATTAAAATGGGTGGAAGCAATAGCTTGTCCCAAAAATGATGCCAACATGGTGGCTGGGTTTATACAAAGAAATATTGTGAGCAGGTTTGGAGCACCCAAAACAATCATTAGTGATGAGGGAAGCCATTTTGCAAACAAAGTTTTGTAAAACTCATGAGAAGATATGGAATCAAACATATAATGAGATTGGATTATCACCCCTCAGTCAAATAGGCAAGCAAAAATTTCCAATAGGGAGATAAAGAAAATTCTGTTGAAAACAATGAATACAAGTAGAAAAGACTGGTCTATAAAATTAGATGTTACATTTTGGGCTTATAGAATTGCTTACAAAATTCCCATTGGAATGTCCCCATACAGAATTGTGTTTGGAAAACCTTGTCATCTTCCTCTAGAACTCGAATATAAAGCTATGTGGGTCATCAAGAAACTGAATTTTGATTTTCAAGCTTCCAAGGAAGAAAGATTACTCCAAATGAATGAACTGGAACAATTAAGAAATGAAGCTTATGATAATGCCAAAATGTATAAAGATAAAACAAAGAAGTTGCATGATCAGAAGATTTTGAGGAAGGAATTTAAAGTAGGAGAACAAGTCCTGTTATACAATTCCAAGCTAAAGTTATTTACAAGAAAACTGAAATCAAGATGGAGTGGTCCTTGCACAGTAGTAGTAGTACATCCTTTGGAGCAATGACACTGAAAACTGATTCTAGAAGTGAATTTAAAGTGAATGGTCAAAGATTGAAGCATTATCTTGGAGGAAACATAAATGAAGATTAATGCCATATTTTGAAGAGGGTAAATAATTTTGCTGAAAGGAAAATATTTTGCAGCAAATGTCTAGCTAGATACATTAAACTGAGCAGCTTCTTAGGAGGCAACCCAAGTAAAAGTTTAATTTTCATAGTTAGTTGTTTGTTTTTGTTAAATTTTGTGTGTTTGAAGTTTAGTTTTAATTTTTTTGAAATTTTATTTTGTGAATTGTGTTCATTTTTCAAGACAACGAAGTTGTACAAGAGATGGATGTTATTTGAAATCATTCCTTCTAAGACTTATCTGGCAAACAATGTAACAAAAGGGAGTATCTCTTTTTCTTTAATTGTCCTTAATGAGAATGCATGGTTGAAGTTTGGGGGAATGTAATTTTGTTTAGAACATAAAATTTTAAATAGCTTTGTTGTCCTTATTCCTTGAATATCTTAATGATGATCACGCTGAGTTATATTAGGTAAAGAAATGAAATATGATTGCTCATACTTGAATTGAAATTCTTTGATGATTAGTTTGTTTTCACAAGTATGAATTGAGTGGGATGGAAATATTGCATATTGATATTTGTGTGTTGATTGATAAATGTTGATTGTGAAATTTTGAGGAAATTCATAAGACTGTCGCAATAGACAATCTTTTCCGCGACATTGATTAGTCTTTGTTGCGACATTGGTTCTCTTTGTCACAACAAGGAGTGAAGTAGCCTATTTTAAGTCATAGGAAAGTATGTCACGACATATTTCTTTATGTCGCGACATTAGATCAGGTGAGATGACTGAACTAGGTTGCGATATTATTTCTCTATGTCGCGAAAAAAATTACTCTAAACTCAATCATGCAAAAGCGATGTTTGTCAATACGAGTGTGTACTGCAAATCGGGGATTTCTATGTCGCGACATTCTCATCGATCGCAACAAAGGATCTGCCTAGCTTTTAAGTTAATAAAAAATATGTAGCAACATTATTTATGTCGCGACATAAAATTAAAAAAAAAGAGAACAAACCCTAAGTTAGTTTTTTTCGTGACACTTAATGAAGGCACAACAAACATTTGGCCTATAAATAGATAAATTTTGAAACCTGAAAGGCCGCTTGCATCATAAACCATAAACTCACTCAACTTTCTTCACCAAACCTTTTTCTCTCCTTTCGAAACCCTAGATTAAAAAAAAACTTGACTCTTACCATGTTTGAGCCCTCTCCCCTGGTTCCTAATCTGAATGAAATGAAGGAGGAGTATGACGAGATGGAGGAAGAAACAGTCCAAGCGACTAGGGAAAAAACAGTACAGGAAGGAGAAAGAGCTAAAGAAGTTAGAGCAGAGACTGAGCAACTAGTGGAAGAAACCAGAAAGAGGAGGAGAGGAGCTGAAGAAGCTAGAGCTGAACGAAAGGAAGAAAAAGCAAGCAATTTGGTCTTAGAGAGTGCTTATTTTTCCTAAAGGGACAAGTTGCAGCACAGAGACTTTATTGGCAAAAGAGGCTTCAGCAAGTTGATCTCTCTGCTCTTGGAAATAGTTGAGAGCAAAGGATGGCACCTTTTCTGTGAGCCCAAGGCTCCTGGTTTTGTAGATGTGGTGAAAGAATTCTACGTAAACATGATGGGAATAAAAGACAAGACAATATATGTCAGGAACAAATGGATATCGTTCAGCAAGAAAGAGATTGACAAAACCTACAATCTGAACGAGATGAAGAATGGTTCAAAGTTCAAGAAATTAGTAAAAGAACCAGACTTTAAAATCGTGATTTGTTTATTGATGGCGAAGGGAAGTGGAATGCCACCAGAAAGAATCCACATGAGTCCATTACGAGAGGTTCACTAACTGAACAAGCAAAGGTCTAGTGTTATTTCCACTGTTCAGTCATTTTACCTTCCAAGCATTTGAGTACTATCATGGAGAAGGGGGTAGTACTGTTGTATGCCATCCTGAAGGGTTACAAGTTCGGTGTTGGAAAAATCATAAAAAAAACTTAATTTTGAGTTATTACAGAGGAGGCTACAAGTGACTAGTACCTCATTCAACACTGATCATGAGGCTCTGTATTTTGAGTGGTGTAGAAGGAGAGTGGGAGGAAGAAGAAACCTACCCTAAGACCTCACCCCTAACATTGACAGGAGTAATCAAGGGGCCTAAGAACAGAGGTAGAGAAAGGGAAATAGAAATTGTAAAAGATGAAGGAGATAACATAGAAGTAGAGTAACTACAGTTTGATAGTGCAACTCTAGAGCATCCACATAGGCAAGAATGTTTGAGCCCCAATTTGACAATTTCCCCAGATCCAAGACAGATCCATCAAGAGCAAGCTAAAAGCTTTGGGCATCATAGCAACAACACATAATTGATGGAGATGCTTAAGAATATCTGGAAATGCAAGAAAGAGACAACAAGCTAAAAATCCAACTCCAAGTAAGGGATGGGTACATGGATGCTAAGCTGAAAAGAAGAGACTAGAATCTGGAGGCACTCAGACTGAGAGATGAAGAGTGGAAGAGGATATGGGAAAGAAGAGAAAGAGAACTGAGTGAAGAGCTCAGGGCAAGGGAAGATGCCTTCCTATCATATCAGCTCAGGAGAGAAAGTGAGCTGCTAAAAATATTGAAAGAGAGAGAGGATGCCATGGAGCAGAACATGTTGCAGAAGGAAGATGCCTTCAGGTACCAGTATAAAGAGCATCAGAAAGAAATAAAGCTCCTCATTGAACAAAGGGACAGAGAAATGGAAGCTACCCTAAACTATAGGAAGAAATGTTAAACATAAAGTTTAGATATGATCAACAACAATTTGATAAAAATGTACTCTGCCTTGGGTGAGTTTGAGGGAACCCCTTACCCTATCGCGTAGACAAATGATCTCATCAGAAAAATGGCTCTTTCAATGGAGTGATCTCCATTCAACAGAGCTGAGGAAAGAAGCAAGGCTAAGTAGCTACAAGTCCAGATCCCTGAGCTCTCCCTTTCTACAGCTGGTTACAAGTTTGAACCAGTGAATCTGCACCATTCCCATAGGCATGATAGAAGAAGGAAATAACTTGCCCTGCTGTCTCTTCCATCTTCCCCTCTTTGTAACCAAACTCTTCCATCTTAAATATTAAATAAAAAAATAATATATATATATATATATATATACTTGCAAAACTTGGTGTCCATTTTCATTTTGCACTTCTTTTGTGTCTATTTTATCTTGTTTTCTTTGGTGATAAATAAGTAGAAATTGATGGCTTTTAGTGTATAGCTTTGTTCAATAAAGGAGAAACCATTTTTCTTAGTTTGTATTGCTAAATATCTGTGAATTGTTTGGAGAATTAGACTGTTGATGAAATAGAAGAGTGGTTATGTTAAACTTTTCTGAATTGATTTGAATGAGCTTTATAATTTGTAAAATAGCATAGCAACATATCCAAGAACCAAACAAGAATTTGATAGATGTATTAGGATAGGATGAAATGAACTAAAAATAAAAGTTGTAAGGATATTACTGAATGTGTTGAACTTCAAGAATAAGGAAGAGTGCAACAAATTGATGGAACAAATAAGACCTATGATTCTATTTTGTAAATGTAAATAGTTATTGCGAACTCGATAAACACCGCAGACATGGTCAAAAGTATCTCCAAAAATTAGGTAAGATTAGAACATCTTCCTGCATAAAGACGCTTAAATCTCCAAATGTTCTAGAACTTGTTAGATTATTAGTCAAGGCAAAATCCTAAGCAATACCACTAACAGAAAATGATATAGGCCATTCTTAGAAGTTTGAGCCTTTCAAACCCTACCCTTATAATATGCATAAGCACACACATTAGTTCCTTATTTGAGTCAATAGCCAATTTCATCATTAATTAGCAAATGAAAAGCCTAGATCCTTCCTTTAACATAATCCTACAGTAAAGAACCCTTATTTGCCCAAATTACATGACAAAGACATCAATGATAGAAGAAGACAAGTTTGGGGGAATATTGTTTCAAATTACAAAGAAGGATAAGAAGGGTTGAGAAAGGAAAATCAATTGAGATGAGGAAAGATGAAAAGAATGAAGAAAAGAAGCTATAAAAAGAAAAATATCAAGGTGGAATGAGTTTGGCCTTGTAGCTTTCCTCCCTTGAAAAATTAAGTCTTTAGGTGTGTTTCAACACCTAGTACTCTAATGTCAACTGCATGAGAGCTACACCTTCCAAAGTTCGTTAAGGGTGGTAGCTTAAAAAACATTGCACTATTCCATAAACCTTGATAAAAAAATGAAAAGTGAAAAAGCTTCTAAGTTGAGGAAGAGAGTTTTTAGTCTGAGTGTGGTCAAGAAAAAAATACCACAATAGAGAGTATTGTTGACCAATTTTCCAACACGGCTACCAAAGACTAACTAAAGTCCCCGACAACGACGCCAAAAACTTGTTAGACCTAAATGATGTATATATATGAAAATATGGCCAAGGGAGTGAATGTGTTAAATACTAAAAAAAAAACTTATTCGAAACAAAAGTAAGCGTACTCAAAAACTAAAATGAAAAGTATTACCAACACTCATCCCATTTACGCAAGTGCACGGGTCATACAAATAATAAAGTGGACTCTAAAAGTCTAGATATAATACCCACGAGGATTGGAGGTTCTCTCTAATTGGAATTTGATCACCCCAATTACAAGGGCTCTTCACTATTTAGGCGACCAAATAGGATGTGGAATAAAATCAATTTAATTGAAATAAAAAAAAAGATTTAAAACTAATCCTAAAATCTACCAAATAAACAACTACTTAATTCTAAAAGTTATGAAGAGAGCCACTAGGGATGGGGATAATTATTTACAAAACTGTTTGAATTTCCTTGAAAGTGCAACATTTGTGAGTTGAATGTTGGATTTGTCCAAGAGCAATGTAGTATAGCTTGGATTTCTCCATACACTATACATTTCACTAATTAACACCCCATATTCCTTCTCGTGACAAATGGTTCTGGGGCCAGCTACTTGTAGAATATAATCCTTTTCTGTTAAGATTTGGATATTTCTTTCGCACTTCAAGACCGAAATCTTAGAATTGAAGAATTTTTGCCCCTATAGACAAGATAATGCAAGCCTTATCCAATGTAATTGACCTCAGCCATCAAATCTAATAAATTTCTCTCTCCATGATTACATCTATGCTAACACGAGATCTAGGTCATTCTATCAATTTGAGGTGAGACCTCTAAACATTAAACTGATACATCATCTAATTAATCCTCACACCATGAGTAAATTAGTGATCAATCAAAGTAATCTTTTAGAGTTCATCGCCTCCATAATATTGGGCCTAACATACTCCCTGCTTACCGATCTTACTCTCAGAATCTCCATCTTTATGTCACTCAAAGGGCCTCCGAAAATCGAGCAAAGATACAACTCTTTCCGTATAAGCTACTAATATTCCGAACAAATTTACTTATATGAACAAAGACTAATTATATATATTCGCATTCAAAACCCACAAAATAACTGAGAATTTGCAAATCTAAATGTTCAACAATTAATCCCCACCCCTGAGGGTGTTTATTGTTCCATTACTGGATTCCAATCATCACCAATCAAATAAAAAGTAAGAAAATGAAGAGAGAAATCAAGAGACAATGAGTGAGAGAAAATCCAGATTTTAGTTTCAATCTTTGTCTGAACAATAATGAAATATGAATCTTTGTTATACAGCACCGAAATCTCTTCAATAGAAATAAAATCTACTCTAAAATTACTCTAAGATCTATTAAAAATCAAAATCTACAACAAAACTAAGAAAATGGGCAGTTTAGAGAGAGAAACCCCATGAGAGGTGTTCTCCTACCTCCCCGTTGCCCTAAAAACCTAAAAAAAAAACAAGTATTTAGAGTCCTAAAGAAACGGGCTTGAAAACAGTCCAAAATAAAGATTTTTCAGGAGCTTAAAAAAAGGTCCAGCATTTTGTCTTAAGCTCTGTCGCTATGAAAAATCTGGTTTTATCGCGATTGCAGTTTGTTGCTAACTTGTTGCGACAAACTGGGGTTTACGTGACAAAGCTTTGTCACTAGCTTCACTAATGCATAAAATATAGTTTGTCATGACAGAGTTTGTTGCTAACTTTGTCGCAACATAACTGATGCTAACTCTGTCGCAACAAAACCTGGGTTTGTCACAACAGAGCTTGTTGCTAACTCTGTTGCGATAAAATCTAGGTTTTGTCGCAAGAAAGCTTTGTCACTAAATCTACTAAGGGGCTTGTTTTTTTCTCCAATTTGTTGATGACATAACTTCTTCGTTTAAACTCGGATTTGGGCGTGTGAGGTGTCATTGGAAAGCTCTTTAAATGAAGAATACAACAATGGGGGAATTTGTACCATTTGATGTTCCATATGTTACAGAAAAATTCATCTTCCCGATGGAGCGCTGTGAGACACCCGGTTGACTTTTCTTTTGTATATATATCTCTCATTTCTTTCCAAATCACTTGCTTTTCATCAATATCCTACAAAACCAAGTTTGGAGGAAATGTTATGAGTTTTACATGAATATGGATATAAAATGCTCAAAATAGCATGTGAAATGAACTTAAAACATAGATGAACTTTACACTCATCAAGTATGCATAAAGATGCACCAAACCAAATAGGGAGGGAAGAGAGTTGACATCAATGGAAAAATAAATGATGCATACGAAGGAAAGATGTTGGGTTATATGAAATCAGTAAAATTGAGCCTAAATTATCCAATCATCTACCCAGTTACCCAAGCATTCATTATAAGCCTAAAATACCTAATTGCTTCTGAAGGTGGTATATGCTTACATTGGTGGAGATTAATATGACAAACAAGAATATGGGACTTTAAAAAATAAAGGAGAAGTATTCTATCTAAGTATTATCCTAGAAAATTAACTAATCTGCCAAGGAAGAAGAGAGAAGACCATCACACACTCACAAATCAGGGTTGAATAATTGAATTGTTTATATTACAGAAATTATTTGGCTGTTTAGTGAACTTGATTGAAAATCTTCTTGATTCTAGATTGGAAACATGTCTAGAAATAACTTTATAACTAACTGATGTTTCATGCCCAAATTGTGGATTCAACAGAAAAATGTCATAAAAATAAATGCTAAATTGTTTGAGGACAAACAAAATTTTCTTTTCTTTGCTTGGGGGCAAGCAAAACTTTAAGTTTAGGGGAATTTGATGAGTCCTAAACTCATCTATTTTTAATCCATATTTCTGGCATATTTCTAGAAGTTTATTATTCATTTTAATGCTGAATTATGAAATTTTCACCAACTTTGTGTTTTGTAGGTTTTTAATGAAAAATAGACAATTATAGTAAGGAAAATAGAAAATTGGCCAAGGTAGAAACCTTTGTCATGACATAGTTTCAGAATGTCGCGACACAATCTAAATAAAATCAAAAGAAGTTATGTCACAACAAGCAACTCTGTGTCGCAACAAAGATCAAGCTAAACTGAACCCAGAAGACGAAACTCTGTCGTGACAAAATAGTTTTCTATTGCGACATTGATCAAGGAAAATGGCAGGGGAACTTTGTCGCAACAATTCAAAACTCTATCCCAACATAAAGAACTGATGATGGCAGAAAAGCTCTGTTGCGACAGAAGATAAATATGTCGCAACACAAAATTAAGAGTTAGCATTAAAAAGCAAGAAGACTTTGTTACGACAGAAAAATTTTGTGTCACGACAAACACAACAAAAGGTTGAGGTGAACTCTGTCACGAAAAAGAAATTTATTGTCGTGAAAAAAGTTGAGAAGAATTAAAAGACAAATGTTGCGACGCATAAATGTATGTCGCGACACAATGAAAAACTTAAGGCAGAAACCTCTGTTGTGACAATGATCAAGCAATGGTAATAGAGCTTTGTCTCAATAATCAAAACTCTGTCGCGACCAAAGAAAATTATGTCGTGACAGAAAATGGAAGTGAAATGAGACAAGCTAAGACAAGTGTGTCGCGACAAGGATTCCAATGTTGCAACAAACAGTCCAGCCAGCAACAAAGATCAAAGAAGAAAATATGTCGCGACATCTTAAGAGTCTGTCGCGACACAGATTCTAGTCTTAGTACTGTAAGACAACAAGACTATGTCGAGAAAATAAAAAAGTCTATCGCTATAATAGCAACACACACTGTGAGAAACTTTGTAGCAACAAAAGACAACTCTATCGTGACAAAATTTGAGAAGAACTACAAAAACTAGGTCGCAACATAGCAAAGAATGTTGCAACAAAGTTGAAAGCTGAAGACAGTTTGTGTCACGACAAAGGATGGAAATGAGAGAATAGAAGACTGTCACGACACAATGTATTTTATGTTGCAACATTTCTAACTTATGTCGCAACATAAAGCAATACTAGAATATAAGAAGTTTTGTCGCGACAAAGAAATTTATGTCGCGACACTTTTTAGGAGCAATAAAGAGGACAAGTTGGCAACAACAAAGTTTTTATGTTGTGACAAAGAAAAACTCTATTGCGATAATCACTAGCTAGCTTCAGCAGAACTATGTCGCAACACTATCAAATTATGTTGCAACAAAATCCAAGAAGAAAGTACAAACCATCGCAATGTAAACCGGTAGTCATACAGCTTAGAGAACAAAGATGAGAACTATGTCGGATAGAACTTTCTATGTCACAAACAAAGTAGTCAATCGGGCTAAAAAATTTCTAGGATCCACAATTTCAAATTTTCGTATGCGCCCATCTTTGAAAATCTATAAATAGACGTATCTAGGGCACTGTGAGTAGCTCTCGCAAAACAAAGAACTTCTTGGTAGCTGGAGTCTCCTTTGTATTTTTATTTTCCTTTATTTTATTTTATTTTTTTAGTTTTAGCTTAGATTAGCATTTGTAGTTGTTCTTGGGATTGAATAGTGATCTAGTGGAAGTTTCGAAGAAATATCAGGAACCAATTTTCATTACCTGCTTGAAGTGAATGAAATTTGGAAATTTTATGGAGTTCATCTATTTCACCCTTGGGTACTCTTGTAAAGGGAATTTTCCTTATCTGTTAGTCACTTTTATTTGTAAACTAGTTTTGGAAGACTGAGCTCCATCTGGGATTGGATTGATGTTCATTATTGATTTCAGCTCAACTTGAAAGAAAATCATAGTTTGAAATCTTGAATTTATTTGATTGGTATTGTTCTTGAAGTTACTTGTTCGAATATTAGTAGCTTGTACCCAGAAAAGGACTGTATCTTGCTCTTATTTCTAGGAAACCCTCTGAGTGACATAGAGACGGAGATTCCTGAGAGTATGGAGTAGTGACTTGGGGGTATGTTAGACTAATATTCTCTAACTAATGAACTCTGAAAGACCACTTCGATAGATCACTAACTTACTCATGCTGTGACAATGGTTGGATGATGTATCAATTTAGTTGATCATATGTTTCTCCTTAATCTGATGAAAGGATATAGATCTCGTGTTAGCAAAGATCTAATCAAGAAGATAAAAAATTTTATTAGATTTGAAGGCCGAGATACCAATTAGATTGAAGAAGGCTCCCAAAATTTTGTCTATAGGGGCAAGAATTCTTCAGTCCTAAGAAATGGGTGTGAAGTACCAAAAATGAAAAATACCCAAATCTTAGAAAGAGGTTTCTATAATACAAGTAACTGGTTAGACTCATGCATCCAAAAGGAACATGAATCTCTAATTAGTGAAATGTATGGTGTGTGGAGAAGTCCAAACTATACTACCTTGCATCTTTGACAAGTTCAGAACTCAAACTAATGGTTGAACTATGTTATAAAAGGAAACAGAAATTAATAATTTTACATTGATCTACTTCCCATTGTTAACTTTCCCAGTGAACTTTCCAATCCAATAATTTAGAATTCTTTATATCTAGTTATAGAATTTTATTTTTTTTTCACATTTCCTAATTTTGATACCAAATCACTTTTAAATTTGAAGTTCAAATAGCAAGGATAGAGTAATTGATGTTTAGATTTTTTAATCAAATCCTCGTGAGAACGATATCGGACTTAAATCCACTTTTATTACTTGAATGACCAGTGCACTTGTAGTGTTCTAGACCCAAAACAGATTTTCAATTAAAGTCTTCTCATCCAAGGCAAACAACATATTTTATAATTTTGGTTAGTGGTAAACAAGTTTTTGGCACCGTTGTCGAGGATTAGATAATAGTCTTTTGGCAATCATCTTTAAATTTGGCTAATGTTTTTAGCGCCTTCGCCGTGGACTGATGAGTCTGTCATGGGCACCAAAAGTTTAGCACATACTAACCTCATCATATTTAGTCAATTTGGTCTTCAACTATTAGTTAGTTTTTGGTCTATGTAAAAATCATTCAACAGTCCTTCCTTCTTCCTCTTGCAGTGTATTAGTACTCGATCAAAAGGAAGCAAAATTTGCATGTAATCTGCCCCCATAATCGAATCACCAAACCACCCAATCGCACTAGAAAACCACCCAATTAGCTTAAGTATTATGTCGTGTAAAGGGGTAGCTTCTAGTAACAGAAGAATCAAGATTTTGAGGCAATATGGAGCCACGACAGTAGAGAATAATTCTTCTACTCTGAAGAATTTCTTTTTTTATTTTTCTTGTTGAGTCGGTGTGACTCATTTGGCGATTTTTGAGGGTTGATTCTTGTTATCTATTTTTTTTTCCTAAATGAGGAAATAGAGTTGTAAAGGGTGAAGAAGAAGACATCAATTGAAAATTTGGGATTTTTTTCTATTAGTATTTTTTCTCCTCTAAAATTTCATTCTTTTTTATTTTCTTCCATGTTTTCTTCCTTTGTTTCCTTCTCAATTTTCGCTAGGTATCACTAGTGTTTAAATCTAACTACCTATGGTCGACTCAGGTGCTAGCTACCAAGGCGCTTCAAGTGAATTTGAGGGTCAAACTCTATCTCTACATCAGACTTTGCAATAGTATATGACTATAGTCAATTCCAAAATTGAAGATCTTTAATCTCATATCCAAGGCTCCCATGTAACTTTTCATACGCCCGAATTGTGTAACACTCGAACATACCCTAGCCGCCAACGTGTTTAGGGTATTTTGTAGGTATAATTTGAATTTTTGTAATTTAAGTTCAAAACGCGAAAACTGAGAAACCCATAAATAAGCAAGGGTAAATTTGTAACTTGTCAAAACGGGACACAAAATTCATAATATAAGAAGATGATATGCTATTAGAAATAAAGATAAGTCAGGTGGCAATGTAAGTGGAGTTTCGAGGACCAAAGTGCGATAAAATGAAAATTATATCAAATGGAATAAGACCAAGTTGGTCTCTCATTTGGGATGGAGGGCGAGGGCATTACGTGAGGAGAGGAAAAAAAGGAAGAAGAAGTAGGAGAAGAGAATTTCGAGTATGGAAACTATTTGTGTATGGATTTGTATGGATTACTATGGGTTTGTGTGGATATTAGTTAGTTCCATTTTTAGGGTTTAGTTAGGAATTCATCCTAACCCTAGAGATTTGCTGGAAAGATGGGTTAGTAAAACCCTGGGCTTGTATACATTTAGAGTACGGATCCCGCTCATGGATTCTGGTTTATGATGTATGGATACATGTCTGGGGTGTTAGAAGCAACCTAACTTACAAGTATTTGAGCTCGGGTTTGGAAAACCCTAATTAATCTCTATGTTTGGTTTTGGTTGGGTTAGAACACACTTGGGAGATGTTTTTCAGAGAGTATAAGGAGTTTTCTTTGATTTTGCTGGATTTAGAAAAAGGACTCCAAACCGCCAAATCAGCAAATTTTGGTGTCCTACGCCGCAGTCATAGATCCCACGCAAAGAACGCAGTCTACACCAAGGGGGGGATGTCTACGCCGGCGTAGTAATCGTCACAAACATGTGTTTTTTTTATGTTTTGCTATTCCCTTATTTTGAGGACTTGTCTATTGGACTAATGAGGACCTTAAAAGTGTATGAAATGGTCCATTCATGTTTATAAGGTGAAGGAAAAATTAGATCGTGCCTCGCCGCCGAGGCAAATTGAATGTTGGCAAACTTAATGCCCCTATGATAAGATAGTAAGTTCTTGAACACATATAATTGTAGGACTGCCTAAGATCGGATATTGAATAACACAGCACCTCTATTACGTGGGCAGGCACGTATAGTACGGCATTTCTCTTATTAGTACTACAAGACTTTCTAACCGTGTTTCTAAGACATTTAGTACTTCTACTCTTTGATTAAAGGCGATGACACTCCCATCGTTGTCAAAGACTTCTCGCTTAGGCACAAAGACCTCAAGCATTCATCGTACCTTCGGGTACCTATCAGAAATGTCTCTACTCATTTCTTATTACTGGTCTAGGTAGTCAAACAGTTATATAAGAAGAGTCTAAATAACGAATAAGAATAAAGTAATGTGCATCGTTCTGCTCTGAAAGTACCTACTCTGCACTCCGTACAAGTATAAGCCTCAGAGTACCCATGGGCACTCCTACAAGCATGAGCCTAGTACCCACGCACCGCATCAAAGATGCTGGGTTCGTGAGGCACCTACGTACCTCTATACAAGCATGCTTTATAGCATCTACTTCGCACCTTTGTACAAGTATAAGCTCTGCAGTACTTATGGCTACCTCCATACAAGTATAAGCTCTGTAACTCCTATGGGAGATTTGAACAAGTATAAGTCTATTATAAGTACAAGTATGTGTATAAGTTTGTTATATGAATTCATGACAAATTTTGATATCTGTTATTGTATATCTGTTATTGTTATATGCTTATAATAAAGGAGTATTAGTGCATGTGTATACGTCTAAATCATATGTTTCCCCACTGCTGCTGCTTAGCACGGGTTTTTATCCGTGTAGGTATAGAGGAGGACATCCGTGATCTTCCGCATACTGCTGGGCCAACAGACTAGTAAGAGTTCATCACAATAGGTTTTCCGATCTGATTATGTAAATGTAAAATGTACGCTTCGTATATGTATATGTAAATGGACTTTAATCGTATATATTGTCATCAGAACACTACTACGGTGGTAGTTTTATATTGTACTTTTCAGATATGATATTTTGATTCGGGCGAGGCGATTCCGGGCTCCACCAATGTCCGAAAGCAAGTGAAAAGTCCCAAAGATAGTTTCTCGACCTCTTCATCCACCAGTGTGGGTCGGGGTGTGGCATGAATAGCCCCAACCCGAATCATCTTCTGCGATGCTGCTCAGCGTACTCTAATAATTCTCTGTTGCCTCCATTAAAAATGGAGGTCCTCAAATTTGATGGTTCCAATCCCAATCGGGGTTGGATTTTTCGATAGAGGAATTTTTTTATTTTCATGGTACACCGGCTCGCCTTAGGATCGCCATTTCACATGGAGGGTCACGCTTACCACTTAGGTACTTCGCAGTTACTTTAACTATGCAGGGTATTGATTTCACTTTTGACCTCTTTGTCTTGCCAATTGAAGTCCTAGATGTTGTCTTGTGAGCCTAATGGCTCCAACTTTTGGGCCGGGTTTCACATTATTATTCTGCTCTTTCTATGGAATTCTATTAGAATGGCTTGCGAGTAACTCTTCAAAGCAGTTTGGATCCTCCTTCAAGCTTGATCACACCGCATCAATTTCATGCCGTTCGGCAATGCCCACACCCACATTGTGTTTACTCCATGCCCATTGTCCCGCCGAAGACCTGCAACCTACATCGGGGAGACTCTCTTCCTCGCCCATTTTCCAAATCTCATTACTTGAGCCTTTTACCACTCTCCTTCATAATTATAGCAACCTCTTTGTCCCTCCAACAAACCTTCCTCCCCATCAAACGATAGATCATAAAATCTCACCTGGCCTAATACCAGCCTCGTGGAATGTTAAGCCATATCATTACTCTCATTTTCAGAAAACAAGGATGGAGAAATTAATTCGAGAAATGTTAGATCAAGGCATTATCTGCCTAAGTCATAGCCCATTTTCGTCTCTAGTATTGTTGGTTAAAAAAAAATGGCACCTACCGCTTTTGTGTTAATTATAAAGCTTTGAACATAGTCACTATCAAGGACAAATTTCCTATTCCCACGATTGATAAGCTACTTGATTAACTCAGGGGTGCATCCTTTTTTAACAAACTTGATTTGCATGCTAGTTATCATCAAATTCGCGTTCACAATCGCGATGTTTACAAGACAGCATTCCATACTCACAAAGGCCACTACGAATTCCTTGTCATGTTGTTTGGTTTGACAAATGCACCCTCCACCTTCCAAGCTACTATGAACCAGCTTTTTGTTTCTTTTTTACATAAATTTGTTATTATTATTATTTTTTTTGATATTTTGATTTATAGCTCCACTATGGATGAGCATTTATCTCACCTTGAACAAGTCTTGTATTGCCTTCATTTGAACTAGTTCTTTATCAAGCTCTCCAAAATGTCTCTTTTGCCAAGACACTATTGAATATTTGGGGCACATTGTTTCTACTTCAAAAGTATAGGCAGACCCTCATAAAGTTGAGGCCATGGTTCTTTGGCCTCCCCCTCACAACACTAAGAAACTTCGAGGATTCCTTGGTCTTATACGTTATTTCTGTCGCTTTATTAAGGGTTATGCGTCTTTGGAAGCACCTCTTACATATTTACAAAGATGCCTTCTAGTAGACTCGACAACAACTACAACGCTTTTCAATCGCTTAAATAGACCATGGTGGAGGCTT